>BQKN01001001.1:0-42585 GCA_022839385.1 Asparagus kiusianus
TAACCAAAGACATGAAATCAAAACAAGAATTTATTTACCTCCTCAACTAAGTGTGGGTAATCACGACGCATGTCCTCCTCGCGCTCCCAAGAAATCTCCTCAATGCCTCCTCGGTTCCACTGAACTTTTACCAAGGGAATTACCTTGTTCCTAAGCCTCTTGTCCTCTCTGGCAAGAATGCGAACCGGAATCTCAATAGTAGTCAAATCATCCCGAAGCTCAATCTCCGGTGCATCCAATACTCGCTGCTGTTCCTCATCATGCAAGTGCTTCTTGAGCATAGAAATATGGAACACGCTGTGTATACTAGACATAGATGCGGGGAGATCTAGTCTGTAAGACACGGCTCCAATGCGTTCTAGAATTTGGAAAGGTCCAATATATCTCGATGCAAGCTTCCCTCGCCTCCCGAATCGCTGCACGCCTTTCATAGGCGACACCTTAAGCATAACCAAATCTCCAATCTGAAATTCTAGTGGTCTTCGCCTCTTATCTGCATAGCTCTTCTGCCGGCTCTGAGCGGCTAGAATCCGCTCCCTGATCAAGGCTACCTTCTCAGTAGTCTGCCTCACTAGCTCGGGCCCAAGCATCAAGCTGTCCTCCGGCTCGGCCCAACATATCGGTGATCTACAAGGTCTCCCATACAATGCCTCATACGGGGCCATACCGATCGTCGCTTGATAACTATTGTTATAAGCGAACTCTACCAGTGGAATATGATCCTCCCAACTGCCTTGGAAGTCAATGACACATGCCCGCAACATGTCCTCCAACACCTGATTCACCCTCTCCGTCTGGCCATCCGTCTGGGGGTGAAATACACTGCTATAGGATAGTGTGCTGCCGAAAGAGTCCTGGAAACTCCTCCAAAAATGTGAAGTGAACACCGATCCTCGATCCGACACGATCGTGTCCGGAACTCCGTGAAGTCGAACTATCTCCCGAATGAAGATTCTCGCATAAGTCTCAGCTGTATAAGTGGTCCTCACCGGGATGAAATGGGCCGACTTTGTCAATCGGTCCACTATCACCCACACGGAATCATTCCCTTTCTTCGACTTCGGCAATCCCACAACAAAATCCATGGAAATATCTACCCACTTCCACTCCGGAATAGGCAAAGGCTGAAGGGTCCCCGCTGGTCTCTGGTGCTCTGCCTTCACCTGCTGACAGGTAAAACATCTAGCTACATAATCTGCAATCTCTCTCCGCATACCACTCCACCAGAATCGCCTCTTCAGGTCCTTGTACATCTTGGTAGTCCCTGGATGTACTGTGTACCGAGTACGGTGCGCCTCATCAAATAACTCCCTCTTCAGCTCTGCACTAGATGGCATAACCAATCTACCCTTCATCCGTAGACCTCCATCCTCTCTAATGGTCCAATCAGTCTTAGGCTCTTTGGAAATCTCCCCCTTACGGGTTTGAATCCAAGAGTCCTCCAACTGTGCTCTGACAACCCTGTCACTCCAAGATGGCTGCACTGACATAGCTCCCAAGAATGCAATGGTTCCTCCAATCTCGGGTCTAAAATCAAACTGGCTAAGGGTGGCAAGATCTCTGTACAAAGAACACCTCAAAGCCGCAACCCGATGTCGACGCTTCCTACTCAAAGCATCTGCTACGACGTTCGCCTTCCCTGGGTGATACTGAATCGCGAACTCGTAGTCCTTGATAAACTCAATCCACCTCCTCTGCCTCTGATTGAGTTCCTTCTGAGAAAAGAGGTACTTCAGACTCTGATGGTCTGTGAATAGCTCAAACTGCACTCCATACAAGTAGTGCCTCCAAGACTTTAGTGCAAACACCACTGCTGCTAACTCCAAGTCATGAGTCGGGTAGTTCTGCTCATGCACCCTTAACTGCCGTGAGATATAAGCTACTACCCTCTGAGTCTGCATCAATACTCCTCCTAAGCCTACCAACGACGCATCTGTATACACCACGAATGTCCTGTCGCTGCTCGGAATGGTCAGAACTGGCGCTGTAGTCAGCTTAGCCTTCAAAATATCAAAGGCCTCCTGGCACTCCCTGCTCCATATGAACTGTACACCCTTCTTCGTAAGGTGTGTAATCGGCATCGCAATCTTCGAGAAGTCCTGAATGAACTTCCTGTAATAGCCAGCTAGACCCAAAAAGCTGCGGATCTCTGACACCATCTTCGGTGGCTCCCAATCAAGAACTGCTGTGACCTTAGCTGGGTCCACTGCTATGCCCTCTCTACTGATGACATGCCCAAGAAATCTGACTTCTGAAAGCCAAAACTTGCACTTGCTGAACTTAGCATACAGCTGATGCTCCTGAAGAGTCCTCAATGCTATCCGTAGGTGCTCCTCATGATCTGTCTCCGATCTCGAGTAAATGAGAATATCATCAATGAACACGATCACAAACTGGTCTAAGAAGGGACGGAAGACCCGGTTCATCAAATCCATGAATACCGCGGGTGCATTGGTCAACCCAAATGGCATGACCAAGAACTCGAAGGATCCATATCGAGTAAGGAAAGCGGTCTTGGGAATATCCATCTCCCGAACCCGCAACTGATAATATCCAGAACGAAGATCAATCTTCGAGAAATACTACGCTCCCTGCAGCTCGTCAAACAAGTCATCAATCCTAGGTAGTGGGTACCTATTCCGGATAGTGACCTTGTTCAACTCTCTATAATCTATGCATAATCTCATATTGTCGTCCTTCTTCTTCACGAAGAGGACCGGCGCGCCCCACGGAGAATGACTCCGACGAATAAAACCCTGAGCTAGCAACTCGTCCAACTGGGTCTGCATCTCTCTCATCTCAGCTGGTGCCATGCGATAGGGTGCACGGGATATCGGGGCTGTGCCTGGCTGCAACTCAATACAGAACTCAACCTCTCTCACAGGAGGTAACCCAGGTATGTCCTGAAAGACATCCTGATACTCTGAGACAACTCTAGTCTCCAATAACTCAGCACCCTCATCCCGTCGCATCACCTCCTCGATGTATGCCAGAAATGACTCCGCAAATCGGTTGCCCTGAGAGGTGGCTACAATCATCTCGGACCCATCGGACGCCCGCAACTTGACTGTCTTCGCAAAGCAGTCAATACTAATATGGTAGGAAGACAACCAATCCATACCAAGGATGACATCAAACTCAGACATATGCAACACTATCAAATCCACTATGAACTCCGACTCGTCTAGACTGACGGTACACCTCCTACAAACACTCTCCAGAAGCGATACCTCTCCTAAAGGGGTGGAAACAGATAGAGGGGTGTCTAGGGGCTGAGCTACGAGCTGGAGTCTAGTCATAAATGCATGCGAGATGAATGAATGCGAAGCTCCCGAATCGAAAAGAATACGGGCGGGAAGAGAGTTCACAAAGAACGTACCCTCCACAACAGCTCCGCTAGCTCCATGATCACGAGGAACCACCGCATATACCCTGCCCGTGGCTGAAGACTGCTCTGCTGATGGTGCTGGATAATAGGGGATAATCTGTCCCTGAGAAACATCCTGAACTGCCTGAATCTGTCCCTCAGTCCTCTGAGCTGCTGGCGGTGCCTCGAGCCTGTTCTGCTAGCCCTGACCCCTGCCCTGCTGGCGCTGCTGTTGCTGCTGGTTCGGACCCTTGCCCTGCTGGGCTCCTGCTGGTGCACTACGGCACTCCGATGCCTTGTGCCCGACCTTGTGACAGTTAAAACAAGACCCTTGGAACCTACGCTACTGATGAGCTCTCTGATCCTGCTGGGGTCCCTTTTTATGAGGGCCCTGATGCTGCTGCTGGTGTCCAGAAAAACCTCTCTTGTTCTTGCCCTTATCACTGCTCTGTCCTATCTTAGCTTTCCCCTCCTTGTCCTTCTGGAACATAGAGGTCTCAATCTCCTGAGAAGTGGCAGCCTCAGCTACCTCCCTGACTGAATAAAATCTCCTCGACACGAGGTATCGTCGGAGATTAGGGCGAAGCCCAGCCAAAAACATCTGAGCCTGACGCTCTCCCGTCTGCCACATGCCAGTGAAATGTAGTAACTCCATGAACCGGCTCTCAAAATCAGCCACTGACATGTCCCCCTGAGTCAACCGGGATAACTCGAGCTCCTTCCCAGTCCGTGCTGCGGAAGAAATATACTGGCCGTCGAAGAAATAGGTAAAATCCTCCCATGTGAGGGTCATCCTCTGCTCTGGAGTGAACTGGAGTCGATACTATCGCCCGGCATCTCCCTTCAGGCTGTAAGATGCCAATCTCTGCTTCTGAACAGAGTCTACACCGAGTATCTCGAGAATGTTGCTCACATCCTCCTTCCACTTATGGGCTGCAAGAGGGTCTGGTGATCCCTGGAACTCCGGTGCCCTCATCTTCTGGTACCTCTCCACCATGCGGAGCCAAGCCTCCTGCTCCGTGGCTCTGTCTGGAACTGCTAAAGGAATAGCTGCAGGTGTGGCCTCTGGGGGTCTCTCTCTAACAGGAATGGCCGGTATCCCCTGCTGCTGAGCTACTGGTGGTGGTGCTATATGAGTCGTCACCATCTCCTCGATAGCTGTCATCCGAGCAATAAGAGGGGCCATGAGGTCCACCAGATACTGAGGAGCCTGCTGCGGCTCTGGTGGTGCATGCTCCTGCTCGGGCTGAGCTGACTGCTGCTCAGGTGGAGTCTGCCGTGACTCTGCCTGGCTAGCTCTCCTAGTACGGGGCCTACCTCGTCCTGCCATCTCTCTCCTGATGGTAAGAAGAATAAAAATTTCATGAGTCAAATAGGCCTTTATAAATAGCGTATCAAATTAAAATTTTCACAACATATAGTATTCACACAAATACTTTGAATCTATATAAAATAGTTGTCATAAAAAAAATATTCTTAAATTTTGAGATATACGCATATATCGTCCTCACTCATACTAGGGAAATCCTTTCGGACTCTATACATGAATCCTAAGAAACTCTATCCTAGCTCCACGACACGACACAGGATGATCCTAAGGATATTGAAACTAGAGCTCTGATACCAACTGTGACGCCCCTGGGTTCACACAAGGCTGCAGTCCAAGGTGAAACCAAGAATGTCAAACCTACCATGCACCACACCGTACAATAACATGTTTTATCATCACAGTTAACATCTATCTAGTAGAATCAACAACAGGTGTAGGTACAAAAGCAAGTGAAAGATAATACTCGAATAACTGATGAAATCTAAATGATCAAATAGATATCTCATCATCCAACAAATGGGAATACATAAACAATGTCGGAATAAATAAAACTGGGGTACTGAACAAGTCTCAAATACAAATATCTGACAAAAAGGAAATAAGGCACACAGCCTTTACAACTTCTATGAAAAAGTCCTCAATGTCTAATCATCAACTACAGTGGAGCCAAAGATACATAATACATGACTAAAATGTAAAGCTAAACACTAAAGTGATCCGCTATCAACCTGCGACACTCCGTGCTCCTGGCTCGTGACCTGAAAGGGGGAGGGACAACGAGCGTCAAAGCGCTAGCGAGTAACATCACAACCAACCCCCAAGGGAAAAGGGCTCGTTGTTTATGAAAATACAGATAATATATAAATAGATCTAAACTCATTGATCTTACAAAAAAAATGGTTTTAGTATTTAAGAATTTACAACACGAGAATAGGTACGTCGAGCGAAATAATCCAAACAAGGAAACCCTCATGTATATACCTTACATCTCAAATTGTAAACTCCTAAATACCAAACCCAAGGTTCTAGTACAATAACAATGATAAAAGAAACTCAACAAATACCAGAGCATAATTACGGTGTTGCAACATAGTCAACGTGAATATCACAATATTTATTACATAAATATTGTGTCAAATCCTTCATAAGTGTCATACCAAATCTACATAACCTGTATGTTGAGAAATGTGGTACAATAATCACATGCAGGGTGAAGAACCATGTCCGATACAAGAATTAATTATCGTAGTTTTTCCAAACTCATGGAATAAGTGTCAATTGTCCAACACGAGGACGGAGAGGGATTATAGTCCAACACGAGGACTTCTATGGATTATAGTCCAACACGAGGACTGTAGGATTAGTATAAGATCGCTACAAAGCAAGTAGTAAAATCTACTTATCAGTTTCATAACCAAATCAGTGTATATGTCCATAATTCATACCCTCAGGTCATCTATCATGCATGGACACATAGTGGGACTAATAACCAGGTCAGATAAACCAAACAAACCCCCGAATAGGAGTAAAAATACCCAAAAACACTAAATCTGGAAACCTGCAACAGAGGATCGGCGGTCGACCGATCCGGTCGACCGAACTCTGATACAAATCAGGACGGTCGACCGCCAGGAATATCGGTCGACCGACCAGACATCGCGGTCGACCGAAAAATGACGCGGTCGTGCGAAATCAAATCGCGGCCGACCGAAAAATTTCGCGGTCGACCGAAATCCAGTCGCGGTCGGCCGGAGCCCTGACTCGAGCTCAGCGGTCGACCGCGTCGGTCGACCGCCGAGCTGACAGAATCTGAGTTCTGTCCGCTGCTAAACCTGGAACAAAATTCGGTTTAATGCGATAATAGTTGCTGAAATAATCCCAACATCATACTGAAGATAAACAACCAAATTAGGGTTTGGAAACTACTCTTTTAATATTCCAAATCAATAAGGAACAAACCAAAACGTTTTAATAGCTTGTAAAAAAAACGTTTTAACTCTTGTTTAGAAAAGCTTTCAGATCCAGATCCTCAGAAAATAATCATTTATGAACCCTTACAAACTGAGAGATTTATTCTTAAAGTCCCTATTATAAAGAACTCGTTTCTTGTACGAAAATACTTCTTAGGCTCATCAAAATCTCATGAAAAATCAAAATAAATTAGTAAAAACAGGGGGTGAGGGATTGGGCGAGATGATACTCGCCTTAGATGCTGATAACGACTCTGGGGATGATTCTTCTTCTATCAGATCCGCGAAAATCCCCTGAGATTCCTCCGTTCTCCTCAACGTTAGATCCAGATAGGGTTTTTTTTTTGAGAGAAGGAAGATGGGGGCTAGGGTTTTGGGTCTGGGATCAACAGGGGCTCTCCTGGGTTGAGTTGGTATAAATACCAACTCCCCAACCCGACCCGAAACCCGAAAGCCCAAAAAAAATAAAACCCGAAACCAAAACCTGTAAAAACCCTCTGATCGCTGATCGGTCGACCGCGCCGGTCGACCGCGTCGGTCGACCGATCAGCACAAGAATGCCTGCTGATGGCATTTGACCTGCTGATCGCCAACTCACTCGATTTCTCTCACTTGTAAACACCTGCTGGGTTCCCAAACACTGATAAAAACCATTCATCTGATATACATATGCATATATATGATTATTCATCATGCGGGAATTATTTACTATCAATAATTCACACATATATATTATAGAAATTTTTCGGGGTTTTACATGTACCTAACATTTTGAATTATAATCATGATTGATATGATACAAACTTACTACATTGCAAGTTTGAAAATTAGCAATTAACTTTTTTTGACGGCTATCAATTTCTTCTGTTAGTTTAAGATTTGAAGGACCTAAATCCATAAGTTTTTCATGCATGGAAAAACAAGCAACAAATTTCAGCATTCTTTTCATGCATGGAGATGTGAGATTATTGCAAGAACTAATGCAAGAACTGATGCATGGAGATGTGAGATTTTAGCATTCAATTTAATTCAAAATAATTCGCAGAAGATAAAGAAATTGAGCATCATAAACAGTTCATTAAAGAAAATTGAATAAATGTACAAGCCTGAGCACTATTGAACAATTTGAAGAAATTGAAAAAAAAATTCGGCCAAATTTCAAGCCACAAATCTGTAGAAATTAAATTGGGTTTAGGGTTTTTTACCTTAAGTCAGCGCAGAACCGAATACTCAAGAAATCCGAAGACGAATCGATCGACAAAAACAGATTCTTCAACAAGAGAATTAAATAATCAAGAACCCCTAAATCAAGAACACATATAGCACCAAGATTGAAGAAAACTGATGAAGCTCAAGCTCGAGCTCGAGCAAGCGGTAATGGAGAAAATATCTAAGCATGAGATGAGGAGGAAGACTAATAAGACGCAAAAGAGTTGTTCGTCACTGGATTTGGAGGCATGAACGAGAGAGAAGAAAACCTAGGTTTTCCGCCCTCAATCGACCATGATTGAAGTTTTCAGCTGGGAAAATGGGTACGGGTAGGGCACTGATACTTTAACCAGAGAACCGAATAATCAACAACTCCCAAATTAACCGCATCTCCAACATCCAAGATTGAAGAAAACCGATGATGCCCGAGCTCGAGCAAGCGGTAATGACGAAAAGACCAGAGCACGAGATCAGGAGGAAGCGGTAAAAGGCGTGAAGAAGTTGTTCATCGTTGGATTTGGGGGCGGGAACGAGAGGGAAGAAACCCTAGATTTTCCACCCTCAATTCACCGCGAGAAAAGTTTTCGGCTAGGAAAATGGGTACGGAGAGGGGATAAATTGTTTTAAAAAGAAGGGTGTAAGATTTCGGGGTGATTTCAGACTATTTTGAGAGGAATTTGATTTTCATAAACTGAGGTACTTTTTTGTATGTTAGAAAGTTAGAAAAAACTTTTATGTAAATCTTTCTTTTGAACCAAACACAATTTATAGAAATCTACATAAAATTTTTATTTACAGAAATATTATTGTCAGGTCTTTTCTATAAACTTTTTTATAAAAATAGCCAACCAAACACCCTGTTATCTATTCCTTTATACAAATAGGAGGATCAGAGCTTGACTGTTCATGCTACAGTAAATACTACAGTAACATTTACTGTAGCATTATCACTGTAGCTAATACTTAAGTAAAAATGTTACTGTAGCACACGGGTATACTGTAACATTTAAAAGGTACTGTAGCAGAGCGGGATACTGTAGCACTTACAAAAATTCAAATCATGCCATATTAAAAAAAGCGGGATCACTGTAGCAAAAAATTACCGTGCTTTGCACGGACCGCAAACTAGTTATATAGAAGGGCAACGAAAACATTACAAACAGTTGATTTTCATAATATTTACAGGTCAAGAAATCATTTTCTGTCTTTTGCAGTTAACGCTATTTATGGCTTCAATAGTCATGTCGCCATATTTGCTGATTGGATCGTTGATGCCTCAATCTGTTGTGCGTGGTGCTGATTGAATTCAACCGTTTGAACTGGAAAATTAAGAGAAGCAAACAGTAAAACTTTATTGGATTAATTTAGAGTAGCGGTATTTTGTGCAATTTTGTGCATAGAATAGTTTTAAGAGAAGCAAACATGTTGATATATTTTAACTGAATACAAAACTTGAAGCTTTTGACTCTTGACAAGAATGAGAATGCATTTTCAACTGGTCGAATTTTAGCATTGCAAACAGTTGAGGAATTAGATTTGGTAAAGCCTACAGCTTCGGTGTTCCATGAAGAATTGTTGGAGCATCAGTGGCATATCTGTAAATAAATTCCTTAAAAATAGCTCTCACGTTTTTAGATAGATAGATTTAGCGGTTAGGAGGTGTTCCACACCCAAAATTGTAATTAACTAAGGTTAAAAGGTTATTTAGGAAACACAATTTAGGAGAGAAACCGAATTTATGATTAGTTAGAGTTCTCCAACTAACTAATTTCGATTTAGCACCATTCGTGGTTTTGCTCTTGTGCTTTCAACTAGAATTTTGCTTCCTTTTCTTCACGTGCTGAACTCATAGATAGAAAAAAATTCAGCAAAACTTTCAATTTTTATCATATTAGATCCTAAATTTTTCTTAATTTTATATCAGACCCTCAATCTTCACATTTCTAATTTATACACCCTAACTCTATTAACTTGTTTTAATCGTTAACAAATTAAGAATATTTATACGAAACCTCTATTGCAAATGTGGTGGCTGAGTCGCCAAATTACACAATAACACATATATATGTTCTCTTGCAATAATTTAGAAAGATTTGAAAATGTAAAAGGAAAAGGATAAATATTCCTTTGTTTGGCTTCAATTTTTTTAAGCTCGAAACTCTGGTTACTAGCACCGAGTTTTAAGCCTCTCGTAATGCGATGCATCATGTTTTGTTCGCTCTAGGTAGATGGCAGAAAAAAAAAATTAGAGGGAGAGCCAAGAGGGTGCAGATGAGAAAGGAAAGAAGCAATTTCCTTTAGGATAGAAAGCAATTAGAAGAGAATTTTGAAAGACTAAAATACACTTTTCTTATTTTAGCTCATTTGTTATTTTTGTCAATTTAAAAATAAAAAAAAAAGCCTATTTTAGCTCATTTGTTAAGTGAACATGCATATGATTTCAGTTATATCTGCATGTGCATTGTTTATAAACAGAGTAGACATTTATATTGTAGCATCTTATGATTCTGCTTATCATTAAATTACATACTACCATTACGCTTACTATAAATGTAAAATAATGCACAATTGACGTAGAACTACTTTTTTTCCATAGACTAGGTTTTTTGCACGTGCAATGCACGTGGTTAAATACCATGATTAAATTTATTTGGTTTATTTCCTTACTAAAACTTGTTCCTCAGTTCCACTTTGATGGTTTTTGCTTACTTATATCTCTAAACTTTAACATTGTCATTATTTATTTTTTAAATGTTTGTTCAAATGAACTACACCCAATTTAAATTTTTATATTGATAATTGAATTAACAAGAAATAAATGTAATCCGAAATTTGAATCATCGTGTCATAAAGACCAACATGAAACCAAACTTGATCTGATAAAGTATAGCATTGCAAAAGTGAAAAACACTTCAAAAAATAGATTCTAAAAGGAAAATAAATAATTAAAGCTTATAAGACAAGATGATTGGTTACAAGTGGGCTAAAACGACAAAAAAATAATTTAGAGTTTGTTCCTAATCCTTAATAGATGTTAAAAAAATTATAAACTAAATATTAATACTAAATCTAGTACACTTTTATATAACTAAAGAATTCACATAAGTATATAAAAGTACTAAAAAAGTTTATGGAAATCATTTCTAAAGATTCCTAATTTACTCAAAAAAACTATTCTATAAAATATTCAAAAAATAGTACATTTCATTCCTTCTGTTTTATTTTTTATTGAGACGTTATCAATCTTTTTCCACCTTTATCTTTTTCGATAAAATCAGACTACTTTTAGATGCTGAAAAATGATAGTAAAACTTTAAATTAAAAGTTAAATTTATATATCTTAATGAAAGAATATCAAACTACTCTTTTTTTTGGCTAACTTTTGAAATTTTAGTCGCTTTTTCGTGATTTTGAATTTTTAAGGATATGTTTTGCAAACTTTGAAACTTTGAGAGTGTTTTTTAAATAGTTTAAATTTTAAGTTGGGTGCTTGTACTTTTCATGTTTCATGTGGTGGTAGTAAGTTTTCAAATGTCAGATTATTTCTTGCAACTCTGAATTTTGAAGGTATTTTTTACAATTGAAACTTTGAATTGTTTGTTGCAAAATTAAAATTTTAGCGGTCTGCTGGTCATTTTGAGATTTGATACGTATTTGTTATAAGTTTTTAAATTTTAGGTTTTTCTATCTTTTTTTAATTTTCGAACTAGTTTTTTATAATTTTTATAAATTTAAGGTTATTTTTTACAAATTTTAATTATTTAATGTCTGATGGTAATTCCTTAAATTCATCTTTATTGTTCGCAAGTTTTAAATTTTTAGAATTTTAGAGTGTTTTTTATTATTTGAACTTTTGAGTGTGTTTTATAGTTTTTAAAATATTGAGGGTTTCATGTTTATTGTTTTAAGTTTTAAAACGTCTGGATGTTTCGTGTAATTTTAAACTTTTTTTAAAGGTAGTTTTGGGCAATTTTTAAAACTTTTTGTATTTTTTTTTGTAATACTTCATATATTATAGCATATTAATCTTTAAATTATTGACATGCAAGTTGTTCACATGTGGTTAGGATAAGATATAATTTTACTTAAAATTTAAATAAAATATTAAAAATAGTCAAGGGTAATATTGACCATGTAAAGTTTTTTTCGAACTCGTACTTTTAAAGGGAGTATGATTATAAATTACACTCTTTGTAGTTGGTATTATACAAGTACATGTATCAAACTCTTTATTCTTTTCTTTTTTAAAAGGAAGGTAGGGTAACCTAATCAGCCAAGTCCTTAATAACACTCTGTCTCAAAAACAAAGGGATAGAAACAGACCAAAAACAAGAGGACAAACAGTCGACCGACTTAGCTAGGGAATAAACAACATCATTACTATTGCGCCTTACATAAGAAACTTTAGAGCAGCCAGTAATAGTCAAACCAGCGCGAACTTCATCTGCAATAGGAACCAAGAAAGCAAAAGGAGAAGGAGAGTCCACCAAGGAGACAATCTTTAGAGAGTCAATTTCTACCACTGAAATCCTCCAGTTCATACACCGAACAAAGTGAATGCCTTCTAGGACAGCCAACAGCTCCTCGTGATCCACAGACATAAGACCCCTGATCCCCATAGAGTAGAAACCAATCACATGTCCATGATGATCCCGAATAACACCTCCCAAACCAATAATATCTCCTTCTAAAGGAACAACAGCATCTGTGTTGAGCTTCAGCAAACCAGGAGCAGGGGGATACCAAGCAGAAGGCCATTTGGAAGGGGTGACAATGTCACGGGAGAGACCTCTAACTCTATCCCCTTCCTCCACAAAACAGAGAATCCGAGTCACCAAGACTGAGGTCTTTCTAACATTACCACCATAATAGCGCATATTCCTTTCCCCCATATAAACCATATGGTTGTGAAAGCTAAAGCCAGAGAGTCCCCAGGGCAAACAGAGGTGAGATGGAAAAGGAAATCACCACAAGACGTGCCTCTAAAACTATTAATCACTTCCCAAAGATCTAAGGACTCCCACACTAAACGAGCAAAGGAGCAGATGGTGAAGATATGAAGGACGGTCTCAAAGGCAGCGAAGCAAAGGCGGCAACTAGGGGGCACAGAGATTCCCCTGTGAGATAAACCAGCTGAAGTGGGGAGAGCATCATAGAACAAACACCAAAGGAACACTCTAATCTTCGGTGGGATCTCCGCATGCCAGATCAAGGACCACCACTTCGGTACCTTAGAATCTGAGGTGGAAGCAGTATCAAGCATAGTGTGGCGAAGAAGTCAGTATCCACCCTTGACTGTGTAGCACCCCTTCTCCTCATAATACCAAATGAGTCTGTTAGGGACAGGAGAAGGCGGCAGTGGGATAAATGAAATGTCCTCCCGACCTACCTACCAAAAGGAGGTAGCAATCAGCTCATGATTCCAAGTACCTAAAGCAGATATCAGCTCAGCTACCCTTCTAGAAGGGTCAATCATAGAAGTGGTTGGCTTGAAATAAAAGGGTCTTGGGATCCATGGGTTAGCACTGATAGAGACACTCTGGCCATCACCTATCCTCCATCTCATACCTCGAGCCAGGAGCTCTCTCCCCTAGATAATGCTTCATCATAAATAAGAGCAGCTAGGACCGACACCAGCTGAAAGGAAGTCCAAGTCCCTGAAATACTTCCCCTTCAAAACCCTCCTAGCCTGAGAAGAAGGAACCTGAATAATTCTCCATGCATGCTTATCCACCAATACCTGATTAAACATATGTAGATCTCTAAAGCCTAGACCACCCTCTGACTTTGCACAACACACCTTCTGCCACCTTACCCAGTGAATCTTTCTCTCACTAGAAGTTAATCCCCACCAGAATCTCATAATGATAGACTCAATCTCCCTGCACAAAGAAATTAGAATACGAAAGATACTCATCACATAGCATGGGATCGCCTGCAAAACAACTTTCACCATAACCTCTCGCACCCCCCCCCCCCAGCTGAGAAAAGAGCCCTCCTCCAAGCTTGGACTCTTTTCCAAACTGAGTCTCTGATTGAAGTAAAAGTCTGACGACGGCTTCTTCCAACCACCGAAAGGAGGCCTAAGTACCGATCATGTGACTAGGCCCTATCAAGCCCCAAGACAGAGAAAATAGAGGTCCTAGTATCCTCATCTACACAGGGGCTAAAGATGATGGTAGACTTCTGAAAGTTGGCTTTCTGATCGGTTGCAGCCTCATATAGTAGCAGAGTACTCTGGAAAGTCTGTGCAGTGGCCTAAGAAGCCTAAATGAAAACCAAAGAGTCATCTGCAAAGAACAAGTGAGAAATCCTTAGCACCGACCGGGAACAAGATAACCCTCTGATGCATTTGTTCTCCTCCTGTCTGATGATCAGTGCCGAGAGAGCTTCTGTGTAGAGAAAAAACAAATATGAAGATAGTGAGCATCCTTGTCGCAGACTACGAGCATGAGTGACTTGGCCCACAATCTGCCCATTGAGGCAGAAAGAGAGTGAGGAAGTAGAGATATGGTCCAAGATGAGATGCCTCCAATAATCTGGAAATCTCATGACCTGAAGGGCCTTGTCAATAAACCCTCATTCCACTATATCATATGCCTTACTCATATCCAATTTCAGTGACATATGGTTAGATTGACCCGTCTCCTTTTTTGCAATGTGTGGCGAAGTTCAAAAGCAACAATGACATTTTCCTGAATTGATCTCCCTGGGACAAAGGCACTCTGAAAGCATCCAATCAATCCGTTAAGAACTTGCTTCAGCCTATTAGCAATGATTTTCGTGACCATCTTGTAGACCATATTACATAGACCAATAGGTCTAAAATCTGCCACAGTCTCAGGTAAATCCTTTTTGGGAATGAGAACCACATTAGTTTTATTCCGAGACATGATAGACAAGCCCCCATTTAGAATCTTCAAATATGTAGCCGAAATATCTGGGCCAATGACAAACTACTAGGACTAAAAAAGGATATATGGAAGCCATCTGGATCGGGTGCCTTAGAAGGGCCTATAGATCGAAGAACACCCCATACCTCATCACCTGTAAAAGGCTCAGAAAACAATCCAAAGGTCATCCACTGAAAGCTTAGAAGAGATAGCATCAGCCACCTCAGCCAAAACCTCCTCTAAAGGAGTGGAAGAAGAAAATAGTTCTGGGAAATACTCCTCAATAAGCATTACAATTCCCACCTGATCCTCCACCCAAATGCCATTAGGATGACGTAGATAGCTAATGAAGTTCTTCCTCCTCCTAGTGAAAGCTCTAATATGGAAGAATTTGGTGCTACGGTCCTCGTCTCGGAGCTAATCAACCCTAGCTCGCTGTCGCCAGAAGCTCTCTTCCCTATACTCAAGAACCTCTCTCTCCTTCTCAAGTCTTCGGATTTCAACCATATGATCCCCCAGATCAAGAGAAGAGTAGAGAGACTGGAGCTTCGCTGAATAACTGATAATCTGTGCCTCCATCTACAAACGCTCTTTGCTCCAACTACTGAGATTTGTAGCACAAGACCCTATCTTTTGACAAACTGATTCACATAGACCCTGTTGTGTGGAGATTCCAGGCCAGACCCTACTAATAACATCACTCAAATCATCCTCTTGAGCCAGAACGCTTCAAAGTGGAAGGGACAACTATGCCTAACTAGAAGGGGGCGAGGATCAGCAAAATATAACATAATAGGACGATGGTCAGAAACAGAGAAATCCAAGTGGTGTACCTCAGCAGTGAGAAATATGTCACGCCAACCAGAGTCAGCTACCATCCTGTCCAAGCGCTCCTGGATATGAGATGTACCAGTCTGACAATTATTCCAAGTGAAGGTGTGCCCGCAATACCCCAGATCAAGTAGCTCACAATGCAGAAGAACATTCTGGAAATCTAGCATTCTCGAAACATGTGCATGTCTACCACCCAGCTTCTCCCCTAGGCTCGTGATGGCGTTAAAGTCACCTCCACATAACCATGAGTCAGAGGAAAGACCCCTCAACCGTCTCAACAGATCCTAGGACTAGCACTGTAAGTGTTTCAAAGAATGACCATAAAACCCGGTGAATCGCCAGTTCCTTCCCGTTGAGTCAACAACTAAAGTGTCAATGTGCCCCAGATAAAAAAAACGAATAGTCATATACATTTCATCACCCTATAGTAACATGAGTCCACCATTTTTGCCTCTACTATCCACCACAAAGCAATTCTGGAAACCCAACTGAGATCCCATTATTTGCGCCCACCTAACAGAAAGTCTAGTCTCCAAAAGAAAGACTAGACTTGGGGAATGAGTTCGCATCAATCTGTGGAAAGCAGTCAACATTTCAGGGTTCCTTAGTCCCTGAACGTTCCAACAAAAGCAACTCATGGCTCATGGCACCCCTGGCCACCAGGGTGCGCCTCAACAAGAGTAGAATCTGGACTGGAAATCACTAATCGTACTCTCTTCTCATGTACATCCGGAGGATCCTTCAGAGAATCTTTCTTGTGTTTGCCTCTTTTCTCTTTCTATTTGGAGCTCTGCTGTCTAGACCCTCTAGTAAGCCTCTTCCAAGTCGATATAGCCCGCTTTCCGGAGGTGGATGTGGAAACTGTAATGTCATGCAAATCAGAGCCAACACCGGTATCCATAAGCAAGGGTACAGGAGGGGTTTCACACCTCACCGTGACTAGAATGACTTGTAGTGGAGCACTACCACGTGAATCATTATCCTGAGTATCATCTGAGACGATCCGAGATGATGGTTGTTTCTGCCCCTCACGATCTGCTTCAGTTGCTCCAAAAGACCGAGTCTCAAAGGGCTTAAAAGATGGAGGGGGTTCTCTGAGCCAAGAACCATATCTGCTTTTGGATGTGATAAAAATACCATCGACTTGTACACTTCATTTGTCACACTCAGCAGCTTTGTGGCCAATAATGCCACATGAAAAGCAAAAGTCAGGAAGTCTCTCATAGGTGAGGAAGAGCTTCTCAATCTCCCTGGTCTCTTCAAAGCAAACATATATGCCTCTTTTTAGAATTTTAGTAATATCCATGAGAACTCTCAGCCGCATCTTGTTATCCCACAAATCAATCCCTTTAAGTTCTCCTATAAGCGAGCCATAGTCTCTGTCGCACCTCTCGTTCATCGCATGACGTTTACCCAAAATAAAGTTGAAGAGAAATCCAGAGAAGTTGGGGCACCGACCCCACAAGGAATAATCAAATTGAGCAAATTCCTTTTAAAGCACCATGGCCCACCATCAAGCACTTTCTCCCTATCTGCATCGGAACCGAATCTGAAAAGAAAAGTATTCCTTCCACTATAATGTCCACCTGGAAGGGGGCATCTACAATCCATACCTTCCTAAGGGCACGTTCAAGACCATCTCTATTAGCAATCTTCCTATCAAAAACCTTCCCAAGACACAGTTGTTAAGGGAAGGCGAATCTGTCTGGTCCTTAGTTGATAGAAAAATAGGGTCATCTTCGTCGTCTAAGCTGCATTTTGCACAAAAAGGTGAGTGAGTTAGTTGTCTCCTTTCGCTTTCTTCCTACTATTCAACCACTCATATCCGTTTGTTCTTCATTTTCACTATATGACAACCACATGAAATCGCACAATGCTGCATCACTTTTGCTCTTTAAACCTCCTACTCGTTCTCTCTCCACTTGTTGTGGTTTAGGTCTCATCTAACTCACTCACCTTTTTGTTGATCTCCTCCGTTCCATTAATTTATCTTCATATAGCATAATAATCTAGGAGGAGTTTCTATGCAAACCTACAAAAAATTTGATAAGATCCCTAATCATGTGGGTTATATATCCATTGCAATCAATTTTGGCCATATTAGATGACCAACCTAGAATTATTCAACTATGTGCCAAAGATCATTCAACAATAATAAGAACAATAAGGGGAGATTATTAAGAACCTTGGTATCGTACAAAGGTTGCTGTGTTTTGTACAGTCTCATTCTATCGACCTGTACGTTGACCGCTATGCTAGTTTTCAATGTCGACAAAACCTATAGTAATAATTATCAAACTTGAGAGGATGACACGGGGGTTGAAAACCTAGTAATAACTATCAAACTTGAGAGAATGACACGGGGGCTGAAATTCATTGTATTTGATCTCAAGCTTAATGTGTTAATAGAGTGAACTAAGGATCAGTATGTACCCCGAAAGTGATGGGTGGTGTGTCGTTAACATAACACATATTCAAACCATCAGATATTACCTGCATGTGTTAATGTTTTGGATTGTAATGACTTGAACATATGTTATGTCCCCGACTCATAGGGTAAGGCCATGAAAGGACATACCAGTGCTCATTTACTAGCGTTAATAAACACATGTTAATGTAATACATGGGATTCTTCCTTAAAATCACTTCTTTTTACTAACTACTTGACCATGGAGGTTCTGTTTGACAACTATTAACGAGAATTCGAATTTAGGAAGAAAAAAAAACCCAGAAATCCCATTTCCCTGTCGATCAGCATACGTAACACCAAACATGGGTAATCTGCTAAAGAGCGCAATTCAATGAGGAATACGTTTCGTTGGGCCGGCATTTATCAACCGTGGCCCACCAATTCAAAAGTATTAAATGTAAGTGAGGGCCGGCCGATCAAAGTGGAGCCCGCAGTTGGGTGCACACCTAACTCGACCATAAATGAACAAGAAATGAACCCAAATTAATTGCCTGGCTCTTTGTGGGTCTCCACCATCTCAGTGGTGAGCAGATTTTACCAGAACATCGGCATATAACAGGATTATTTATACCATTCTCGATCTGGTGAATAGAGAGTTGATGTAAAAAAAATTAACTATTATGTTTGTAGCACAAACCATCATTCTTGTAGTATAGTTCTTATAAGATTTGTGGTGGATCTCATTTACCTCGTCGCTCCGATTATTTATTGTTACTTACTAAAGTTGTTATCACTAGTTACAACAATATGACAAGTGATTGACGATTAGATTCTTCTCTTTCGAAAATAATATTTATTTTCCGGTTGTTATTATTCTTCTGGTGCACCTGATGCGTCAAATAACATAAGAACATGGAGTGTTGAAAATGAAGCATGGGGAGCGCTAAATATGATGGTTCTCTCTCTTTTTTTTTTTTTTAATGCGCTCCTCCTGTAAGTTTTAAGGTATTGAAATTTGTGAGATTATTTCTTGGATTTTAAAAAGTACTCATGTGATAAAAGAGTGTTGTTACATGCTATAGGGACCTAAAATATGGGACTAATGGAGGGGACATGTGAGATGTCCCCTCCCTATTGCATAATGAGCTGGCATAACTAGATCATTTTGCAATAAGGAGGGGACACATCACATGTCTCATCCCTTGATCCCATATTTTGGGTCCTTAAGGCATTTTCGTGATAAAAAAAACATAGTTTCTTTTAGGGCATGTTCGGTTATTTCCTATAAACCAAGAAATGGAAATGAAAAAGGTGGAAATCTCAAAATAATACATTTCTTCCATTTCCATCCCTAAAACTCACCCACAACATCCAATAAAATATTATTTTCATCCAACAACTCATCCACATCATCTAATAAAATATTATTTTCATCTAACCACTCATCCACCACATCTAATAAAATATTATTTTCATCTAACAACTCATCCATCACATCTAATAAAATATTATTTTCATCCAAACATCACTCAACTCATCTCTTTTCATCATTTCAAATCACTCACATCATCAAATAAAATAATATAACAATTCACCTCATCTCATTAACATTTCATTTCTTCTATTTCATCCCAAAAAGTTATGAAAACACTTTTCTTAATCTTTCTTCACATCACCCAATAATACAATGACAACTCATCTCATCTCATTTCATTTCTTATTTTTAAGAATGAATCGAACAAAAGAAAACAAGAAAACTACAGGAAATAGGTTTCTTATAATTCATTTTCTTATTTTTTTTGCCAACCGAACAACATCAAAACTAGTTTTCTTAAAAAATTACTCACATCATCCAATAATAATGTGACAACTCATCTCATTTCATCTCCATTTCTTTGATTTCCTTTTTTTTAGCAAACCAAACACTCCCAAAATAATTCTTCTTAGAAATAGTTTTCCATTTCTTTGATTTCCCACTTTTTTTTAGACAAACGAACAGGCCCTTAGATTACAACTAATATTTTCATGCAGTTGGAGGCATGCATGACATAAAAATTAAGCTCATGCAAGTTAAGAATGATTTTTTTTTAATAACAGAATAGAGAGATAGTATAGATATGTCCTCTGTCATCATTTCTACATAATTCCTATTAGGGCCTGTTCGTTTATTTCCTAAAAACCAAGAAATGGAAATGAAAAAGGTGGAAATATCAAAATAATACATTTCTTCCATTTCCATCCCTAAAACTCACCCATAACATCCAATAAAATATTATTTTCATCCAATAACTCATCCACATCATCTAATAAAATATTATTTTCATCTAACAACTCATCCACCATATCTAATAAAATATTATTTTCATCTAACCACTCATCCATCACATCTAATAAAATATTATTTTCATCCAAACATCACTCAACTCATCTCTTTTCATCATTTCAAATCACTCACATCATCGAATAAAATATTATAACAATTCACCTCATCTCATTAACATTTTATTTCTTTGTTTTCATTCCAAAAAGTTGTGAAAATACTTTTCTTAATCTTTCTTCACATCATCCAATAATACAATGACAACTCATCTCATCTCATTTCATTTCTTATTTTTTAGAATGAACCAAACAAAAGAAAACAACAAAACTACAGGAAATATGTTTCTTATAATTCATTTCCTTATTTTTTTGGCCAACCGAACAACATCAAAACTAGTTTTCTTAAAAAATCACTCACATCATCCAATAATAATGTGACAACTCATCTCATCTCATCTCCATTTCTTTGATTTCCTTTTTTTTTAGCAACCCAAACAATTCAAAAACCTATTTTTCTTAAAAATAGTTTTCTATTTCTTTGTTTTCCCATTTTTTTAAGGCAAACGAACAGGCCCTTAGAGTTCAATATTACTAGCTATCAAAAGAAAAAAAATATATTTTTTTTAATATTACTACGATTTTTCTATGCCCTTGCACATTAAGGGCCTGTTCGTTTGGCTATAAAAAAGTGGGAAATCAAAGAAATAGAAAAGTGGGAAATCAAAGAATTGTTTTGGGAGTGTTTGGTTTGCTAAAAAAAAGGAAATCAAAGAAATGGAGATGAAATGAGATGAGTTGTCACATTATTATTGGATGATGTGAGTGGTTTTTTAAGAAAACTAGTTTTGATGTGTTCGGTTGGCAAAAAAAATAAGGAAATGAATTATAAGAAACCTATTTCCTGTAGTTTTCTTGTTTTCTTTTGTTCGGTTCATTCTTAAAAATAAGAAATGAAATGAGATGAGATGAGTTGTCATTGTATTATTGGGTGATGTGAGGAAAGTTTAAGAAATATGTTTTCATAACTTTTTGGGATGAAATGGAAGAAATGAAATGTTAATGAGATGAAGTGAATTGTTATATTATTTTATTGGATGATGTGAGTGATTTGAAATGATGAAAAGAGATGAGTTGAGTGATGTTTGGATGAAAATAATATTTTATTAGGGTGATGGATGAGTTGTTAGATGAAAATAATATTTTATTAGATATGGTGGATGAGTTGTTAGATAAAAATAATATTTTATTAGATGATGTGGATGAGTTGTTGAATGAAAATAATATTTTATTGGATGTTGTGGGTGAGTTTTAGGGATGGAAATGGAAGAAATGTGTTATTTGGAGATTTCTTGGTTTTCCATTTCCATTTCTTGGTTTTTAGGAAATAACCGAACAGCCCCTAATAGTAAATGAACCCAATTAAATTACATGGCCTTTTTTGGGCCCCCACCATGTCTCTGCGCCCAAGATTTTAATGCAGAGCTCCTCTCAATGCTCTCTGCTCTCCCACCACCTTGTCTCTTCAATTCTCTCTCTCGCCTCTTGCCATTTTCTGGAGTGAGAAAATAAGGGTGTTGGAGAGGTCCTTTGGGGTTTTACTGCGGTCATTAATTGTAGTTGAGCTCATCACGTTTTAAAAGTGAGTTTGAATGGGTTTTTGGCGAATGAATGAATTTGAGATCCATGAACTGGAGGAATTAGATTTTTTTTTCTTTTTTTGGCTTCTGGGTTCTGCTAAAGATTGGATTTTGATGACGGGTTTGATCAGTTGAAGGATTTTGAGAGATGGGTTTTTGAGGGGTGAGTTCAGTTTGAAATATGGAGGGAAGGAACCAGGCTCCTTTGGTGAGTTTATATTGCCTTTTCTCAGATCTTAGAAATTGAATTGCAATTTCTGTTTTCTACATTATACTTTTTCCATTTTTTGGTTTACTTTTATCTTCCCTTTGTGTTGATCTTGTGAGAAATAGGTTAATTGTAGATGCATTATCTTGGAAATATCATAAAAGAATTGCATGATTATAGTTTGGCGAATTGAAGTTACTGATCAATTTAAAGGGGAGGAAATACGACCATGGTTTTGTTTGATGATAAATCCACTGGTATCATATAACATAAAAATAAGAATCAAGAAAATTGAAGAGAGGTAATTTTACTTGCATGTCATTTTCTCTTCTAAAGAGCATAGTTTTATTTTTATTTATCTTTTTATTTTTTTATTTTTTTTTGGGTAAGTAAACCGGATCATATTTAGCTATGTCGTAAAGGGAATACATTTTTTTTGTTTGTAATTTAGCATGCATGAGGTTATGTTTTTTGCGAACAATATTATGCGCACTAAACAATTTTCATGCTTACGTGCACAGTTAGTAATTTCTAACATGAGCTTGATTCTGTTTCTTGTTCTATTCAGTCTCTATAATCTCCATCATTTTCTTTATTATATAGTGAATATCTTTACACTTGTCTAATTGTTCCTTATGAAGTCACAATGGTCATTCATTGATAGCAAAATTGTTATTTGGATAAAACAGAAAGTTGAACAGGAAAGGTAGATGATCGGAACCATTGCTAATGATTACAAATAATCTTCTTTCTTTTGTTTATTGAAGACACGATAATGAGAAGACCTGGGAGGTTTGTGGAGTTTGCTGCTAAATCCAGTTGAGGATTAATCCTTGTTGAATTAGGCTTCCAGTTTCCTTATGTTTATGTACGTTATCATGTTCTATTCTGAGCGGCATCTTTAAGTCACTACTTAATTCTTATTTGGAGTCACGTATTTGGCTTCATTTTTAGGATTCGCTTATCACTATTTAGAATAGAGGTGAAGATTGATGCCTTCTATGTACTTGCGGGGAAGAGACCCTGTGGAACTCTGTGAGGTCCCTCATGAAACCGGAGAAAGTATTCAGTGGACAACATCCACCAAATAGACATGATGATCTGATGCTCCAACCCAATAAGCAAAAGACAGCTTGTATACTTAATTTCATCTGTCCTTTACGATATCTTTGTTAGATAGAGACTGCATTGTTAACTGTATGTCTTTTGTTGAATGCCTATTTCTCTCTTATTTCTCTCTTCCTCCTTCATTTCTCCTCCCAAATGCCCGCTACAACCACCCCCCGATTGCCACAACCTTCTCCTCGTGTTTATTTAGTTTGGATAGTGTAGGGTCGAAAATATACGATTGATTCTTGTTTTAAGAATGGGTTCTATCACTTAGTAAGAATCCCTTACAATCGCTCTTTATTGAGTACAGAGAAAGAGAAGGTTAATTTGACTTCTCTTTTGTTTAACGTGGGCTTTGTGTGGTGAAAGGATGCCTCACTCAATACTTGAGTCGAGATTGCTTCCCGTTGACGATCAGATCAAGATCACGAAAGTTTCTGGCAATGACTTAGGCTGCAAGAACCGAGGTTTGGGTCTTAGACTTGTGCGCAAAAGCTCTGCTTGGAATCCCCAATGATCCAAAAGTTGGCTCTTTCATAGCTGTTCATGGCTATTTATAGGCCCTTAGCACGTAACCGCGTGCTGAAATCGTGGGTAGAGAGACGTAACTGCCTCCTGTAATTTAGGCCACATGGGCTAATGGGTCTTTAAAACCGTTACAGCCGAACTTCGTATGGATGACGAGCCTTGTTTCGTGACGAGGTTCGTCAGGTTAGACTAGCCTCAATGCGCAACGAGGTTAAGGTAAGCTGCACAGTATAGCGAGCTACTTCTGACGAATTTTGTCTTCACTGACTGACTTCGTCTGAAGAGCTTTGTCTTCACTGACGAACTTCATCTTGAATAGCTGAATCTAACTGCGTAGCAAGTCTTGTGAATGAGCTTCGTCGTCTGACATACTTCGATACTCGTTTCCAACGGCGAGTTTTGAACTTCGTATCTAACAATGAGCTTCGACGCTTCTAGATTAGCTTTGCCCTCAATGGCGAGTTTTGGATTTAGTCTCGTCTTTAATGACGAGCTTCATCTTCAATGACGAGGTTTGTTGGCTGAGACGATGCTTGTCTGCATGAGGTTCAACCCTCGTTTGCTTCTTGGCATTTTTTAGTGCCTACAGATAGTCTATATCTATATATTCTATAAACTCAAAGCATGTTATTTAATGTTGAATAACTAGAATTTATATCTCTGGATATAATTTATCTTTTTTGAATAAATATAAAATAATTTGATAGATGCTTTGGGGGAGGAGGAGAAATGGTGGAGGAAGAGGAGCTAAACACACTTATCAAAGATAGGGTTAGGCGCGGGCCGGGTCGACCTGCGGGCTAACCCGGCCCAGCCCGTCGTGGGCCACGACCCTACGGGCCGGGCCAAACCCGGCCTATGATATACGCGGGTCATGGGCCAGGTTGGGTCCAGCGCGAGACCCAACACTAGAGATTTAGGCCTGGCCCACCTTGACCCCGCCCACCATCAACTCGGTCGTGCCCAGCCCGGCCCGACCCGAAATTTTAATTATTAGTTTTTAATTTTTAATTTTTAGTTTTTTTACAAAAAAGTAAATAATAAGACTATAATTAGGCTAGATTGAGCCTTTTTGTCCTAAAGAGAGAGGCTCTCTTTTTTTTACTGAAAAGAGAGAGAACAACTTCTCTCTCTTTTTGCTCTCTTTTTAGCAAAAAGAGAGAGCTTGCTAAAAGAGAGCCGTTAGCTCTCTCCTTTTAGCAATCAGTAACAGTGTTTTTCCCTCTTGTATTTATAATTTAACTTTAAACTAAAAGAAAGTTATTAAATTCTTGTGGAGGTAGGTCTTTCTTTTCTTTGAAGCTCAAACCATGTATATCTTTGTATTTGCGATGTTTTTCTGTGTGATGTTTATCTTTGTGTAATGTGTGTGTATGTGTTCATATATGTATGTATCATTTTAAATGAAGAGTAAAATAGAAAAAAATTAATTTAAATATAATTTGATAGATACAAATACAAAGTTAATATAGTTTAGTAATTAAAAATTAAAAATTAGAAAGAAATTTAAAAAGCCATGGGCCGACCCACGACCCGGGTAGTGGGCCTAGTCTAACCCATCCCGTCTTTAGGCGGGTCGTGGGTCGGGCTGGGTCCAATCCCAGACCGGAGTTCAGAGAAATATGCCCAGCCCACTCTAACCCGGACGGGCTCGGTCCAACCCGGCCCAACCTTGAACCCAGCAGGCCGAGTCACGGGCCTGAACCAGACCGGCCCACGCCCACCCCTAATCAAAGACACAGTCTCTATCTAACAAAGATATCTTAAGGACAGGTGAAAATTAAGTATGTTAGTTGTCTTCTAGTTTTTAGGTTAGGTACTTTATTGATGATGGAGAATTTACTTTACTTAGTTACATCTTAATATATGTTCATCTCTTGTTCCCAAATGAATCACAATTTTTGCGGTTAGCAAGCTTATGTAGTGATGTTAGTCGGTTGGGCTCATTCAAGGATTTGTAAGATTCTTATTGTAGTAAAATAGTTTGTGGAAAGTAAGTGATGAGGACCTGTGATATGCGAGAAGTGAGCATATAATTGATTAGAATGAAGCCTTTGGTTTCATTAGCATCTAATAAAGGATGTCCTCTATTTTGTGGATGGATGTGAAGATTGCATGTCTATGTGACAATTGCAACTTTATGATCAATATCATCTGCGAGAAAAAACTCAAGAAGCCGATTTATGGACTTAAGACTGGCATCATCAACATGAATTTATCCCTGAGGGAAAATTTTGGAGTTTTTTTGACACCATATCAAGCTCGCAATCATTCGTAGTTGAATTAGGATGTTTGAGACTTGGAGTTTATCAGTTCATTCCTTAAGAAGTACTTCATATCACTCTTTTTATGTGATTAGTAGCCATGTTGTTACCTAAAATTTCTATCAGGATCAAATGAAGGATTATGAAATTTTATCCCGAAGGCGTTTAATTTACAGTGACTGTTCATTTGTGATGAGAGTGAAGAGATTTACTTTATCGTCATGGAGTGTTTATTTGATTAATACAACTAGTGTTTCCTTTCTAAATGATGATATGATTCTTTTCACAGGTAGATACCTCTGCTTGCCTTTGCAGAGTTGATACTGGCCTGAAAACTGTCACCGGGGTTAAAAGATTTGTACCCAGTTCAAAGCTTTGTACACAACCTAGCATCAAACCCTCCATTCATCCATCCAAACAAAAGGCAACACGCGCACATAAAACCAGTGGCCAGTCCCCTCTTCTCCCTGGTCTCCCTGATGACCTCGCCATCGCCTGCCTCATTTGGGTTCCACGAGCTGAGCACTGCAAACTAAGACTAGTCTGCAAGCGATGGTACCGTCTCTTGGCTGGAAATTACTTTTATACCCTTCGTAAAAACCTCAAACTTACAGAAGAATGGATCTATGTCATGAAAAGAGCCAGAGATGGAAAAATCACTTGGGATGCCTTTGATCCAATCTACCAAATTTGGCATCCCCTCCCACCTGTCCCTGGGGAGTACACCAATGCCCTTGGGTTTGGCTGTGCCGTCCTCAGTGGCTGCCATCTGTACTTATTTGGAGGAAAAAACCCGACTAAAGGTTCCATGAGACGTGTAATCTTTTATAGTGCGAGGACCAACAAATGGCACCGAGCTCCAGATATGCTGAGAAGACGACATTTCTTTGGATCATGTGTGATGAACAATTGTCTCTATGTCGCTGGAGGGGAGAGCGAAGGGATTCACCATTTGCTTACATCAGCTGAAGTATATGATCCAAGCAAGAACCGATGGGCATTAATTCAAGAAATGAGCACTTCAATGGTGCCATTCATTGGTATAGTCTATAATAAAAGGTGGTTCTTGAAAGGGCTGGGGCCTCTACATCAAGTCCAGAGTGAGGCCTATGATCCAGAAACTGATACGTGGGCCCCAGTGTTCGACGGAATGGTGACAGGATGGAGAAACCCGTGCGTGTGCATAGAAGGAAAGCTATATGCTTTGGAGTGTAAGGATGGGTGCAAGATTAGGGTTTACAGTGATGCGACCAATTCTTGGAGGAAGGATTTCGATAGTGAGATGCATATAGGGAGCTCGCAGGCTGTGGAGGCGGCAGCTATTGTGTCTATTCGTGGTAAGCTTTGTATTGTGAGGAATGATATGAGTATTTCGTTGGTGCATGTTGCGGGAAATGATGAAGAGAGAGGAAATGGGAGGCGACGGTGGGAGACGATTTCTGGGAAGGGGCAGAGTAAGAGCTTCATCGCGAATATTTTGTCGAATATCGCAGGTTGGAATCGTGTCAAGAGTCATATTATCCACTGTCAGGTTCTCCAAGCTTAGAATGCAACATAGTGATTTTATCCCCTATCAGGTTCTCAAAGCTTTAAAGTTGCCTTTTAATTGCTGTAATCAAATCCCTATTGAAAAGTGGTGATGCAAGAAAGAAAGAAGAAATCTCTGATGGTTCTTGGTGTTGTTATGTGCTGGTTGGACAAAAGCTCAGTGAATATTGGGAGAGTTTTCTCTCCCTACTATTGTACTTTGTTGGTCATCTAATAAAATGATTGGTCTGTAAATCTTAAGAATTGTGTTATACTTATTAGGCTCTCTTTTGTGAACTTTTATCATTCCCTTGTAATGTTAATTGAGATGAGCGAAATATCCAAAAACTCTTAATACAGATCATAGGCCATGGACTCATCTCTGCTTCTCTAATGTAATTGGTTTGTGGTGGTAATGATAACAAAATACACATGTCAAAGCATATTTTTAGACATTATAATGCTAATGCTATGATTTGCTAAAGATCACAAGTACAAGTGATGCACATTTTAGATATAACTAATTGTTTCTTCTATTTGTAACCTATAATTGTTGAGCGCCGTGCGGAAGCGTGCTCGCAAACCAAACGAGTCGGCGAGTGATGAGAGAAGAGAACTAAACCAAACATGTGTGTAATCACCAAAAATACGATCCAAATCAAACCAACACAGAGAATTTACGTGGTTCGACAAATTGTCTACATCCACGAGGAGAGGATGGGGAGATTTCACTATATAGAGGAGAAATACAATGGGTTACAACTCACACAATCACTCAAATATAACCCTAACCAAAGATCTCAACTCTCTCACAATAATTCTCTCTCAATATGCTCAAAAGCTCTCTTTTTTCTCTCTAATTCTCTCTTCTAATCTCTTCTAAACAGTTCCATATATATAGAAATCTTAAAACCAAAAACATATTATAAATTCTAAAACCAAAAACAAAATAGATTAGGAATCCTAATAACACGTTATCAAAACATATTAGGAATTCTGTTACCAAAACAGATTAGCAATCCTAATCACCTGTTACTAAAACAGATTAGGAATCTCAATAACCTGTTACCAAAATAAATTAGGAAACATATTAGAAACCTGCTATCCAACAATTCTCCACATTGACGAAGTGTTTCCAAAACTGAGCCGACACCAAACATGAGCACCACTGTGTCGTCTTACCAAATTCGGCTACACCAATGTGGTTGCCTATGTACCCCCTCCTAAGGGATCAAGCCCCCTGTAGTTCATCCAAATGGCCTCGAACGGCCTCAACAATCACTCACGACATCCCAACGATCCGAACCCGGGTCGTGCATGTATCTCGAAACAATGCTCACTGCCTGTGACAAATCTGGCTCTGTACAAACCAACTTATCCTCTGCAGCTCGAAACCCCAATAGCTGAGTCATATCGATTTCCTCATCAAGATCACCATGAAGAAATATAATTTTTACATCCAACTGATCTGACTCTAAACCATACTGTGTCACCAAAACTAGCAAAATCTGAATCGAAGAATGCTTCACTATTGGAGAGAAAACCTCATTATAATCAATACCTTCCTCTTGTGCATAGTCATTCGCAACCAACCTAGCTTTGAACCTCACGAAAGTGCCTTCAATGCCCTCCTTTTCATATACACCAACTTACAACCAATAGCCTTCTGTCCCTTTGGAAGCTCGACAAGCTCACATGTGTCATTCCTATGAAGAGACTCCATCTCCTCCTGCATAGCCACCTGTTACAAATCAGCCTCCGAACTCTGCTCGTCCTCTCTGAATGTAGTAGGAACCATCTCATCGACACTCTCCACCGGAAGTGCATACGCAACAACTGTATATGTATATCTAGCTGGCATTTGTATGTCTCTTCTCTGTTTTCGAACTGTAATAGAATCCTGAACCTGAGCCGCCGGTCTCTGATCCTGCTCAACTGTACCTGTATCCTCCAAATCATCATCGTGCTCGCCTGACGTCACCTCAGTCGGCACTCTAATGGATACAGTCTCATCTGGATAATGTGGAGCTGCATTAATCTTTCCACCTGTGATGGCTCCACGCTCTCCATCTGATGAGAGCTGGGAAGCTTCAAGATAGAAGACTCATCGAATATGAAGTCTCTACTCAGCACAATCTTCTTATTAACTGGATCCTAAAGCTTGTAACCCTTGACACTACGCTTGAATCCTACAAATATGGCCTTCATAGCTCGATGTTCTAATTTATCTGTTCTAACATGATAAAATACAGGTCACCCAAATACCTTAAGCTGATCATAGTCGTGTGCTGGCTCTCCCGACCACATCTCTATAGGGGTTTTCCCCTCAATCTAAGACAACCTATTAATGAGGTGACTCGCATAAGAAAGTGCTTCAGTCCAAAAGATCTTCTCTAAACCACTATGCGACAATAAATATCGGACCTTCTTCAGTAAAGACCGATTCAATATCACTGTCACCCTATTATATTATGGTGTGTGACTAACTGTGAAGTGCCTCTATATGCCCTCGTCTCGACATAGATGCTGAAAGGGATCAGAAGTATACTCATTATTGTTGTCGGACCGTAATGTCTTAATCTTTTTTCCAGTCTGCAGTTTCAATCTCTTCTTCCACTCCACAAATATATCTAGGACTTCAACTCTTCTTCACCATGGTGTACAGCCAACAACGTTGTTTTCATCAAAAGTTAATGTTTTCATTGTCATCGAATCTATTACAACTTGGTCGCTACAATAAACTCAAATAAACGAGAAAAGTAGATCTTTTTATAAGATTAACTTATACAATGAAAATGTAAAATAGTACAACTCTTGTCAAACAGTGCAACGGACGTTTATCACCCGCTGTTTGCGTGGGAACTTCGCCTGTGCCTGGGACGTTAATATCCATGGACCGTCGCGGATCAGATCCGGTTGACAAATTAAGTTAATGAAAGCTCTTACTTCACGAAGGAAGTAATCGCTGCAGTGATAATCCTGGCCAAGTGAGATTACGGCTCTTCTCGAGATTAAGATTAAGCTTAAATTCGGAGGAATAAGGGACGGGTCTCAGATCTTTTGAACTCCACTCTTTATGTACAAGAACTCGCTAATATTTGCTAACCCTCGCTGTAAATTCATGGCTCCACTCTCTAATTCGGCAGTATTTCGCCCTCTTGATCTCCAGATCCGGAGAAATGAGCACCCGAGCTCGTATTTATAAGCTTCGGTTGGGGGTTTTTGGATAAAAACGAGGGATTCCTCCTTATATTCAGTTAATAACTGATTAACCATAGTATCAGATCAGTTGGAATGCTCAGGAACGAACAAATCCAGAGAGATTTTGTGAAAACCGAAAAAGAGTGTTTTTAGATCGAAGCTGCGCACAAGCCACTGCCTGGTGGCTCAGTACTGGCCGAGCCACCATTTGGTGGCTCGGCCCTAGGCCGAGCCACTAGCCCTGGCCGAGTCTATTTTGGTACGACTCGGTCTCCAGCGGCTATTCTGGTTTTCTTGTTTTGTTGTGTTGTTTACACGTATTTTGTCATTTCGCTGACTGGTATGCTTGCTCGATTCGCTTCGTGTGTTTCGTGAACACGCAAATTGCTTGACGGTGGCCGAAGAGCATGTAGGCCACTTGGTTTGCTATTCCGGTGGTCGGTGAACGTATGGGCCATTTGGCGGTGACCGGTGAGTATGCGGGCCACTTGGAACTGGCTGATGAGTGCGCGGGTCAATTGGAGATGGCTGGTGAGTGTACGAGACGCTTGGTTCACCATTCCGGTGGAGGTGAGCGTACGAGCCATTTGGCGATGGCCGGTGAGTACGCGGGCCATTCGTACAAATCCTCTTGACTTGGATAATGACATTTGTAGCCTCTCCTCATCTCGAGCTATATACGGGAACCTATAGGTATTTTTAGACGCCTACAGATACCCCCTCCAAAGTGTTTCAGTCTCATTCCTTTATAGATGAGTCTGAAATACTTTGGATGTGATAGGCCCACACCTTCAGTCGGTGTCAAAATACCTGTAGCTGGCTTCAATTCTTGACTTCTTCAGCCTTCCTTCTATTCAGTGTTTTGTTAAATAGATAAAGTTCTTCCGGTGATGTGTTTATCGTCTGACCGTTGTCGAAGTCTTGAACTGAAGTTAGTGCGTAAGTTTCTGAATCTAGCTCTTGTCATTGAGTTGACGTTAAACTGATCATCTTTATCGGTAATTCATACCTGAATATGATTGAACTCCCTAGAATCATCCTTTGCTTTATTTTTGTGAGATTGCTGATATGTTGGCCGGCATCGACCTTTACTATAATGCGTTGATCGGTGTTAACACAGTTTATACTCGTATATTTGCTGGAGTCTACACAGTTTAAACTCTTAAGGCATTAGAGCGTGGTGGTCCCAAATGTTGGGGCTGTAGGACCAACTGTTAAAATTGATTCATCTGCTTGTATGGCTCTTATCCTGAAGTTATTGGATCCTCAAGCCACGAGACCAACTAATGAAGCCGGTGCGTCAATGACTCTTATACTTATAGGATTTTTGGCAAACCCTTAACCATCAATAGGTTTGATGAGCCTTTACCGACTACCGTTTGAGTCGGGCTAGCATGCAAATTGTTTAAGTCTGTTTCGCATGTAACATTGTGCTAAAAGAGTTAACTCTTTTAATGCTACGATATTAAATACGTAGACTTCATCTTTCTTACGGGAATAGACTACCCGACGACGTGTGTTAGATGTAGACTTAGGATTTTTAGCAAATCCTCAGCCATCAACGGATTTGACGTGCCTTTACCGACTACCGTTTGAGTCGGGCTAGCAAGCAAATTATTTAAGTCTGTTCCGTATGTGATGTTGTGCTAAGAGAGTTAACTATCTTAGTGCTACGATATTGAATACGTAGACTTCGTCTTTCTCATGAGAGTAGACTACCCGGCAGCGCGTGTTAGGCGTCGACTTATCCCTTCATAGGCTTCGGGATAAAATTCCACATACTCGGATTCTGATGTCTTTTTCAATCAAAGAAAGACTAAACTGGCGACGTGTATTAGACATAGACTTAAGATTTTTGGCAAATCATTAGTCATCAACGGATTTGATGTGTCTTTACCGATTATCATTTCAATCGGGCTAGCACGTGAATTACTAAAACCCGTTTCACATGTGATGTTGTGCTAAAAGAGTTAATTCTCTTAGACTTGATGCTATGACTTCGAATACATAGACTTTATCTTTCTTACAGGAATAGACTACCCGGCAATGCGTGTTAGGCGCTAACTTATCCCTTCTTAGGCTTCGGGATAAAATTCCCCAGACTCGGATTCGGGTGTCTTCTTCAATCGGTGAAAAACTAAACTGGTAACATGTGTTAGGCGTTGACTTATTCCTACTTAGGATTCGGGATAAAATTCCCCACATGTGTAAGCCGTGGATTTTGGCGTTATTAATAACGACCTACCACAATATCAAATATGTGGGCTTTTATCCTTTTTACTGTTAAGGACTAACCGGTAACGCATGATAGGCGCTGACTTATCCCTATTTAGGTTTCGGGATAAAATTCCCCAGACTTTGATTTTGGTGTCTTCTTCAACTGGTGAAAGACTAAACCGGCAATGTGTGTTAGGCGTTGACTTATCCCTACTTAGGAATCGGGATAAAATTCCCCGCACGTGTAAGGCGTGGATTTTAGCATTATTAATATCGGCCTGCCATAATGTCGAATATGTGTGCTTTTATCTTTTTACGATTAAGGACTAACCAGCAGTATGTGTTAGGCGCTGACTTATCCCTACTTAGGTGTCGGGATAAAATTCCCCAGACTTTGATTCTAGTGTCTTCTTCAATCGGTGAAAAACTAAATCGACAATGTGTGTTAGGCGTTGACTTATCACTACTTATGCTTCGAGATAAAATTCCCCATGCTTATAAAGTACGGATTTTAGTTGTTATAATGTTAAAATATTATGTCTTCTCTTGGGGCAAAGACGAACCCGATGAGAGAGAGGAAGAATTTTATATTCTATTTCCCAAAGCTAAAGAGGAAGGATTTTATATTCTATCTCCAGTTGCAAAGGAAACTCAAAGTGGGATCTCTACTTCAAGAATCTAAAGAGTGAAATTAAGAGTGGGATCTCCACTCCGAGAATCAAAAAGATTCGGATAATCCTAACTGTCGAAAGGTTTGATTACCGAACTAAAGGTGAATTTCTAGTTTATCGAGAGTGAATTGTGGTTTTGGCTCTAATTGTAGGAATGTTTAACCAAATGAGAGGTTTGAGACAATTCTAACTGTAGGAATGTTTGATCGCTCGATTTGAAAGTGTACCTTCTCGTTCATGGAAGGAATCGAGAGAGGAGTTTGGTTTTAGTCCTAACTGTAGGAAGATTTGACCAAGTAGGAGTTCGATGTGACCCTAACTGTAGGAAGGTTTGATCACTCGATTTGAAAGTGGACCTCTCATTCATGGAAGGAATCGAGAGAGAATTTTGGCTTCGTTCCTAACTGTAGGAATGTTTGACCAAGTGTGAGTGAGAGTACAAATCACAGTGAGAGTTTAGTGTTTATTACTTTATTTGTAATGATCGGATTATCCCTAAGAAAATACCATATAGCATTCTTTTGGGAACTTCCTATTACATGAATCTGGGAATTTCCCGTTACATGAATCATTCATCCCCAGCTTCTTTTGCGAAATCGGGTCTAACATTGTACTTAATTGGATGACCGGGTTATCCTTAAGAATACCAGGCATGACACTCTCTAGGAACTTCCTGTGAAAGAAAAGAAACAGTTTAGACTCATATACCGGTTGGAGTTTTGAGAAGCAGTTTATACTCGTATACTCTTCGGAGTGTCAGAAGGAGCAGTTTATACTCTTATACTTGTCGGAGTCGTCATTCAGCTTAATTTAGTGTTATGACGCTAGCTTTAACCAGAGTTTGGATGATGTTTTTGAGAGTAAAGCAAGCATTGGTAGGATGAAGCATCCTTCTATGGTACACATAATACTTTGAATCTGCAGTATTGTCAGCTTCCTCCTGATTTACGATAGGTGGTAGCTTGATCTTGTTGTTTTCAAGGAGGGACTCAAAAATGGCTGGAACGTCTTCGTCCTTGAAGGAGTACTCTTTTTGGAGTCTCGGATCCGAAGTCTTTTGTTGCCTCCAAGATTGCTGTTGTGACGTCTGATTAGTCTCAACAACAGCTGTAGGGGCCTTCCCTTTACTAAGGGAGACGAAGCTTGAATTTGGAAGGTTAGTCGTCGGTTGGATTCTCTCGGCTTTCTTCCTTCTGAGAAAGCGTTCGGTCTACTCTCCACGCACTTTCAACTCCTTCCAGGTGTTGGACGGTGCTACTCCCATAACTTCCAACACATCTAAATAGAGGTTGTTGTGACAGGTTTGAAGGATGATGTCCTCTGTGATCGGATCTTAGTAGTTCATCCCCTTATTCCGGAAGCGCTTGACGAAGTCTTCGACCGTCTCGTCATCTTCCTGTTTCTCATCGAAGAGTGTCCTGATTGATATCTTGGTATCATCATTAAAGAAATTGCTGAGGAATGAGCCTTCCATATCGTCCCAGCTGTTGATGCTTCTAGGCTTGAGACGGCGGTACTAATCGAAGGTGAACACGTGAAGGGTGCTAACGAATGACCAAACCATCAATGCCTCATTGCCAGAGATCATACCCAAGTGAGACTTGAAGTAGATCATGTGTTTGGGAACTTGGATTTGGGCCTGGATTTAAAATCCAGGGTATTTCAAATTCAAATATCTAGTTTGGGTTCTGATTTAGACCTAGATTTTGAATCAATTGATTTAACAAAGAGGAATTTGAAAGCCCAAAACAAGTGATTTCAAATTCCATCCCAGCCTTTGTCATTTATCAAATCCCGATCCGATCCTCTCGGCTGCGTTTGGGAACTTGGATTTGGATTTGGGAAGTTGATTTAAAATCAAGGGATTTTAAATTTAGGATTTGAAATCCATGATTTAAGAAATCTTTTGTTTGGATATCCTTATTAAATGAAAGGATTTGAAATCTTTGATTTTAAAATCTAGTGTTTGGGTACTTTATTATACATGAATTTGAATTTAAAATTGATGAAAATTTATTCTCTTAACCCATCTTGTTTACATCAAATGCAATGAAGATGTGTAAAATAGTAACAAAAACACAAATTTAGGTAATTTTGGCGATGATAGCTACATTTGCTAAGTTTTCAAATTCATTGCCCACCATAACTCGCAAGAGTTTTAACAAAATAAAAATAAAGAAAACTCTACAAACATATCAAGTATCTTTCAATTTTTCCGTTAACGTACTTGGACATCACTTTGATATACTCTCCACTAGTATCTTTCACAAAGACATCCAATAAAAGAGCAAATGTACCAAACCACAAACCATCAGATGCCAATATATTGGAGTATACTATAAGTCACAATCATTCACCATAGAAGCAAATACCACAAGTGACAATGAGAAACAAAAAAGGTGAGACCAAAGCACAACCACCTTCAGTACAATATATCAGCTCACCAATGCAAACACCAAAAATTAAGAAACTTCACAGGAATCATTTGTCCTCATGAAACTTCACAGTAATCATTTGTCAACAGAGAAGGCCCAAATAACATCAAACCGAATCATTCGACAAAGCAGAAAGCTATATCAAATGACAATGAGAACCGAAAAAGGTGAGACCAAAGCACAAGCACTCTCAGCACAATATCACGCTTGACCTGCGAAAAACCCCCATAACGTTGACATTAGAAAAGCCTAAGACTGCTTATGAGAAAAGCACACTGAGTATTTCTAGTCATGATGTTTCAAGGTACTCCTGAAAACAGCAACAATTAACTTCACATAAAGTAATACTACGCATGTACATTGGATTAGAAGGGATCTCAGAGACGGAAGGGCTGGGGTTCAATTTGTTTTGAAGGCGAAAAATAATAATTATAAGATAGTTATATATGTGCCTAAATAAAAAGAACAGAATTCTCAATAAAATGAAAAATTTGTACATCTGAGATGAAGCACTCCTTACTTGAATTAGCTAAGAATCCATCAAAATCACCAAACCCTAATGCATTCATAAGAAATCATCAAAAAATTAGAAATATTCGGTTAAAAATATTGTGAAGAATAACATTGAGATGAAGAAAAGTAGTCCGACCTGAAAACTAGAAACTACTCCTTAAGAATAAAGAGAATAAAATCTTTTTTTTCATCATCAGGAAGTGACTTCAACAAATAAAACTTTTCCGGGTTGCTATCCATTATCTTCTCAAATGCATTGAACACTTGAATGCGACTTAAGTTGGGTATTTTTGAGACCACTTGATGAATCTCCTCTCCGGTTGGTGGTTTTCTTACTACTTCCTTCTTTCTCTCATTAAAATACTCACTCACAGAAGCTGCCATCACAACAAGTGAATCAACCATTTTATCCCCCTTCTTTTACAAAACAACTTAAATCTACCTGTTTAGGAAACAAAAAAGACATTGGAAATAACTGAATTATAACCAGCAAGAAAATAATAGCAAGGTGCAAAACAGAAGAAACGAGAAGATTAGACTTGCATAACCTTACCACAAAATCTGTATTGAAATAGACAATTCAAGTGGGACTAAATCAAGAGAAATTGACAAACAGAAAGACAGGCACACAACAACAAGAAACGAGAAACAGTAACACAAGTATTTCGATTTCTAATGCCGAACAATTCCTTACATTTCCAAGTGTCCTGTATGACTCTGAAGACTTAGGGGACATGTCTTTTTTCTTTATAATTCAAAGAATAATGAAGAGCGTGGAAAGAGAATAAATCTTTTGAACATGCTATATTATCATAAATTAACATTGGTTTCAAGTATTAGACAAGGCCCAATCTTTATTTTGACAAACCAGTTTTTACTAGAGAGCCAACCAAGTACTGCAGACATGATATGAGTGACATTCAAGCTCATATTAAAACTTTAATCTGATAGGATCATGTTGACGTTGATATATGTACCTTCGCTCTGCAGTGAACATTTTCAATACAGAAGTACTAGATCGATTTTAGACCCTAAATAGGTTCTTTCTACCTGTCTAGCTTATTGAAAAAAAACAATAAAAATTTGAATAAAACTATCAGCGTTAACCCCATCTTGTAGACTGTCCATGAGCGAGTAACAGATCCATCTAGTGGCCAAGGGGGGATCCTTGGCTCAATACGAAGACGAGGAGCTATTGAGTCCACAACACTGACCGAAAAGTTGCTCTCTTGAACACAGTCGTAAATTCTCAAAGAAAGAACACTACTTTGAATTATCCACATTAGCTGATAAAAGAACATATCACAAACAAAATGTATCTATCATTACAGCAAGTTCTAACGAAAAACAGGCATTGCACGTTATTGGAAGCATTCATTCTCCACAGAGCAAACACACAATTACCATCAAATGCTTATACTGGGTCCAAAAAAGGAAAAAAAAGAGGGGGGAAAAGAAAACAAAACCTCCTAAACCATTCATATAACAGTCTCTTTAATAAAGTCCTACAAGCAATCATGGGGCCATTTCACTCATTATCCATGGAAAAAGTTCTTCTGATAAAGATAAAAGAACGGAAGGAACCAGACTAATGTAGGAGTTTCTCTATAACTTTATTGGCTGCATATGCAAGTTCGATGTATTTTCCTGTAAAAAGTTTCTGAACCTAAATGCAATTTTGACATTTTCACGATCAACAAATTTTTCATTGATTCTTTCATTTCCCCTCCCAATGTTGATCTATCATTCATCCATGCCAGCTAAGAGGTCTCCAGGCATTAACATTCCCCTACACATTTCACCTATAAAGGCCCAAATCGATTGCTTAAGTAGCTAGCTATATAAAATTATAAAAAGCAAACTAAAACCGACTACTTAAATGATTCTCTTTGTAAAATTATAAGAGCAAACTAAATTGTATGAACTAGATAGTGTTGATTCTTTTCCCCCAGCTTAGAATAGCATTCCAATGTATTTAGCAATTGTTTTTAATCTTATAAATATGCATCTAGCAATTGTCAAAATTGAATGGAATGAAATAATTTGGTTCCTAGGCTCGTGGGAGATTTCTCTCCATTCTTATCTTCCAATTTTTTTTGTAATTCATTTGAAATTCAATTTTCTCATCAATTCTTGCTTTGACAAACAATTATAGTTTTCATTCACAACTACAATGTGAATCGAAAAGGGATCTTACTCAGACTTATAACAATTAACTGAGAAATGAAATCGACTGAACCGAAACCCTAAAGAATCAAAAAGAACAAATAAACAACTGAATGAAGTCCTTACCTGAATCCGAAGCCAGAGAGAGAGAGGATCAGGACTTGAAACCAGAGAGAGGCAGGGGGAGAGGGGGAGAGGCGGCGGCAGGCGGGGGGAGGCGGAGAGGGGGAGATCGTAACCAGAGAGAGAGGGATCGCGAAAATTCCTCTTGCTTAAAAGATCGGGTCGGGATTTGATAAATAAGAAAGGGTGGGGTGGAATTTGAAATCAGTGGTTTTGGTATTTCAAATTCCTCTTTTGTTAAATCAATTAATTTAAAATCTAGGTCTAAATCAGAATCCAAACTAGATATTTGGATTTGAAACACCTGGATTTTAAATCCAGGCCCAAATCCAAGTTCCCAAAAACAACCCTCTTTCTTTTCAATTTGCGATCCCCACTCTCTGGTTTCGATCTCTCTCTCCCCCTACCCCCGCCTCCGCCTCCCCCCCGCCGCCTCCCCCTTCCTGCCGCCGCCTCTCCCCCTCTCCCCCCTGCCTCTCTCTCTGGTTTCAAGTCTCGATCCTCTCTCTCTCTGGTTTCGCTCACAGGTAAAGTCTCTCTCTCCACCTCCCCCCCGCCGCCTCCCCCCCGCCGTCGCCTCTCCTCCTGCCCCTTCCCCCTGCCGCAACTCCAACTACTTCGACCAGCAGCGGTTCTTCCCCCGGCGCCGCCCTCTCAACCCCCCGCAGGTTCACCCTAACCTAAGCTTAATTAAACTCCTCCAGCGGAGCATTTCAACCCTCACTTCCTCTTATTTTGGCTGCAGGTTCGGTTTCTAGGGTTTTGGTTGGGTACTCGATCTACAAAGGGAAGGCGGCGCTCACCGTGGAGCCGAGAACGCCTGAATTCGCTCCCTTGGATGTAGGGTTTGGATCTTTAGCTTGCGATTTTGGTTAATTTGTTGAAACTCTAGTTTATTATTTTTATTATTATTATGAATTCAGCTAATTTTAGATAATTTTCAGTCAGGAGCGTATAAGGTGTCGAAGGAAGGTTTTGTTCTGTTTCAGTTTGCGCCAGCTGTGGCTGCACGGCAGTATGATTGGAGCCGGAAGCAGGTTTCTTTTTCCCGATAATTTCTTGTTTGTTTCCTGGATTTTTAGTGGTAGAATTGGTTGCTGAGTAGTTATAGATATTAATCCGATAATTTTTCATGATTTCCATGTGATTTTTCTGATGGCTGATCTTTGAAGATCTATGGGTGTGATTCTAGATTACACTGCCAAGTGAATAATGAGGGATCTATACGATTGATTGGTTTCAGATTTTGGCGACTCTGGCACTGTTTCAATATGCAAGCAATAAGCATCATGAATATTATCAATTTTATTGTTGCCATTCTTCCAAACTGCATTTTTTTGGGTGGGTTTTTTTTTGTGGGAGATGGGGGGTGGGGTGGGGGGGGGGGGGTGGGTAGCAAAGATAATTGTTTGATAAATGATGCCCTAGTGGCCCCAATTATCATCGTTCCTTTCCGCTGTGTGAATTTAAGTGTTGTTTCATTGTGGGCTTGAATTCATGGGTTTGATTTGCGAAACAGATTTCCTGCAAGGGAACCTCATGAATTGGGTTAACTTCTACATTAAACGGTGTTTCTTCGTGTTGTTGTTCTTCTTTTGTCTGTACATTAGATCTGTAGATGAATATTGATTCTATAAAATGTACATTGTATTCATGAGTTCTTAATAAATTGCAATGCTTCCTCATTTCTAGAAATATTACTAAAGTGTATAGCGCATCTCATTATTGTGTTTGATATTCTTTCAGGTCAACTGAAAGTCACACCATCTTCATTATGGAAATATAACAAAAGAGCTCATACGAGGAAGCCTCTTCAAGTATTTAGTTTATTTGGAGGAAAGAAGGAGAAGAGTGAGAACAGTGACAATACACCACAAAAGGTAAGGAGACAGACCTTTCATTTCCTTTTCTCCCTCGGCCAAAAATTGAACTCTGTATTATGCTTGCGTGCTATTGTTGAAATTGTAAACTGTTACATGAGCCTAAACCCCAATCGTACTGAAAATTTTATCAGTTACAACAATGTCAACAAATAATACTTGTTTATTACTGCCTAAATCGACAACCTTCATCACAGATGACCTCATACTTGTTTACACTTATTACATCCTTTAACTGTAATTTACCTGGGGAAAATTTAAGTGAAGGATGTGAACGACAACAATTTAAACTTATTACTGATTACCCTCTATCAAAGTAGCCTCATTACAATTATTATAATTAACATTGCGCAGGAAATTTAAGAAGTTATATCTTAAAGATCGAAACTGCTTTCACAAAACACAACATGGCCATTTTATACTCCCTCAAGTTATACTCCCTCAAGTTATATTCCCTGTAATGGCTAACTAAAATTAATGCCAGCCATTTTCTTAAATCTTACTCTTAAACTCAAATTGTTCTCTTTCCTAGAGGATGTCTATACTAATATAGCTTTCTCAGCCTCTATGTTTCGGCGTACATGCTTTGACTGTTTAATTCGAGTATCTGAATGTATGTCTGAATGTGTTGAGTTCTGAGATCCGAAGTACATGCTTTGACTGTTTAATTTTTGGGGGCTTGCATTTCCTTCAGTTTATGTTCTTCCTTTGGTTCATGTATGATGCTAGATAGATTTGAGTGACTAAGTCTCATGTATGATGTTAGGCTGAGTTGTTAAGTGTGCGTAAATGTAGTTCTCATGTTTGTTATTAGGTTGTGTATCATCTAGTTTATTGATTTTCCTAACCAATACTCTCACAGGTCTCCATATGCTTTTATGCTTATCTTATTCAGTCTCACTTATCTGACATTTTTGTTTAATTTGTTAGCTTGTTAGCTTGTTTAAAAAAATTATTGATTTAGGATCGTAGATCGCTGTTGTTTGGCTCAGAAGCCTGCTCAATCAGTCACTGTTCTCTTCACAAGTGCACCACCAAGAACACAAAGGAGGGAGCCTACTGATCTTCTCTCTAAATCACTCACAAAGAGGAAAGGGATCACACAAAGGGGTGATAGTACAAAGCTCACAGGAGGGGGATCGCACAAAGCTCAGTTTCTTCTCTCTCATCTTCTCTCTCAGAGACTCAACTCTCTCTTCCTCGCCCCTTATACTTCTCCCAGCCTATCCTTCTAAATAGAAAAGGGAAAGCTGACATCGAGAGGGAGGCTAGGGCTTAGGGAGGTAGGAGCCGACCTACAAACGGGGGATGAGACTCCAAGACGCAGCGGCACCGGACAAGGGATAGGCAAGGGGCTGCCGACATAGAGATTTTGTTTTCATCGGGTAGGGAGAGAGTGCTCAGGTTTGGGGCAAATATCTTAGGGAACTGGGCTTTTTAGCAATGGGCCAGGACTTGGGCCAACAAAATGGCAACAATCTCCACCTTTGGCCCAAGGTAGTGCACATAACAAAAACATAGAACCGCAGGACTTATCATCGCCAAATCATTACCTGTATGATCACAAAGAAGATACAAACAATGGAGGAGAATACACAAAGTAAACTCAGATCACAAAGATCGGGGTAAGATCACCCAGCATACCAAGTCCACAAAGGACCGAACTCTACCAAACGATCATCGAGTTCAAAGGGAAAAATCGCAAAGCTACTAACAAGCACAAAGCAAGTTAATAGGTCACAAAGGCAACACACATAACAAAGGAAAATTACC
>BQKN01001001.1:42595-93479 GCA_022839385.1 Asparagus kiusianus
GGTGGCAGCAACATACTCAGATTCAGTAGTAGACAAGGCAACAATGGGTTGTAGTTGAGATTTCCAATTTATGCAAGAGCCACACAAAGTAAACACATAGGAAGTAGTAGATTTTCCTATTATCTCTATCATTTGCATAATTGGAATCTACATAGCCAACAAGTTTAACACCTTTAGAACACTTAGAGAAGGTTAATCTTACATCCACAGAGGATTTCAAATATCTTAAAAACCACTTCAAGGCATTCTAATGAGGCATTCCAAGGTTTGACATATATCTACTCAAACAACTAACCGCATATGCAATGTCAGGCCTAGTACTAACCATGAGATACATGACCGATCCTATAGCATTCGAATATGACACCTTCATATCATTTATTTTAGTTTTAGTCTTGGGGGACTGATCCTTAATTAACACAAAATGGGAAGCAAGAGGCACATTCACAGATTTGGCATCAAACATGGAGAATGTACTCAAAATTTTTTCAACATATGAACTTTGGTTTAAAACTAGAGTAGATTTGTTTTTGTCCCTAATAATATTCATGCCTAGGATTCTTTTAGTCTCACCTAAGTCTTTCATGTCAAAATTTTCACAAAGGCATTTTTGAACATGCTCAATAGACTTCAAACAAGGACTAACAATCAACATGTCATCCACATAAATTACAAGAAATACATGCACAGAGTCTATATTCTTATAATACAGGCAATGATCAGCAGAACTCCTTTTAAACTTTAAAGATTGCATTTATTTATCAAATCTAATATTCCATTGCCTAGGTGATTGTTTTAAACCATACAATGTTTTTTTTAACAAACACACATGATCAGGCAATTTAGGGTCCATAAAGCCCTCAGGTTGGTGCATATAAATATTTTTATCAAGATCACCATACAAGAAAGCAGTAGTTACATCCATTTATTTTAATTCCCAATTAAAATTAGCAACTAAAGCAAGCATAATTCTAACAGTAGTGAATTTGATAACAGGAGCAAAAATTTCAGCATAATCAATTCCCTCCTTTTGAGTAAATCCTTTAGCTACTAACCTAGCTTTAAACCTAACACTTTCAGATTCTTGTTTCACCTTAAACAGCCACATACAGTCTACTACAGAACAACTAGCAGGTTTAGGAACAAGCTTCCATGTTTGATTAATTCTTAGGGATTCCATCTCACTCTTCATAGCACTAATCCATTCTTCAGAATATTTTGATTTTAATGCTTCTCTATAAGTCTTAGGTTCATTGCACTCAAGGGATTCAAACACATTGAAGGCAAACTCAGACATATTACAATCAATCAAATTGTAATCTCTATATCTTTCAGGTTTCCTAATGGTTCTTTTATTTCTATCCCTAGTGAGTAGATAATCATTCAAATCATGCATGTTATCTATTTCCTGCATATCATGCTCCACCTCATTTGGAATAATCTCATCTTGATTTTTAATAATTATATCATTCAATTTTTTTTTCAGGGGGTGATTTAGGTTGACTAATAATAGGCATTTGCTCCATCTCATTTGGAGCATCATTTTCAGGAATAGGGACATGTAAAGGTAAACAAGGAAATTCATTTTCATTAAAAACATCTCTACTTATTACTACCTTAAACCCCGGTTCACTCTTATTCCAAAGCTTATAACCTTTTATCCCTTCAGGATATCCTAAGAAAACGCATTTCTTAGATCTAGGTTCTAACTTATCAATCTTTTGATGCACATAGCCAGCACTCCCGAAAATTCTTAAATTATTTAAATCAAGAGGTTTGCCCGTGAACACAAATTCAGGGCATTTCCCTCCTAAGGGAATAGAAGGGGACCTATTAATCAAATAGGCCGCAGTACAAGCAGCTTCTCTCTAGAACTTCTTAGAGAGCCCAGATGTGGCCAACATAACCCTCACCCTCTCTAAGAGAGTTCTATTCATCCTTTCAGCAACCCCGTTCTGCTGGGGTGTGTAGGGCAATGTTTTAAATATCGGATATCGGGAAAATATCGGATGGCCAAAATTCATATCGGATTGCGGATATTGGGGAAATATCGGGGATATGTGGTAAATATCGGAATGCCATAATGAATGTTTGCATACATAGTATAATGCATTACAATGTAATCTCAATATATGTAATGAAAATTTAAGCATACAAAATATGAATAATATATGTTTAGGATCACTAATCAACCTTCTAAAACAAACAAGTGCAAAGCAACGTTGCAACATTCGATCTGCTTTTTTAGGGCAAAATATCATTTGATATAATGGGGAAATCTTGATATCTCGCCCAAAAATTCCAAACACGGTATATTATTTTGCAACAAGCTATATAAAAAGATATATTGGTCCACATATCGGCTAATATATCGGCCATATCGGGGATTTATCATTCAAAATAGCCTAAAAGCGGTAAATGATATTTAAAGACCATATCAGTTGCGTTAAGCCCTGTAAAAGGATATATCGGGGATATATCGGGTCATGTCGGGGATATTTAAAACAATGGTGTAGGGAACAGATTTATGCCTTTTAATACCCCAAGTAGTACACAAATCATTTAATTATTTGTTACAAAACTCAAGACCATTGCATGTCCTAAGAGTTTTAATTTTCTTTCCCGTTTGGTTTTCAATCATAATTTTCCAATTTTTAAATTTATCAAAAATTTTAGATTTTTGTTTCATAAGTAAAACCCAAACTTTTTTAGAATAATCATCAATTATGAAAAAAAATATTGGTTCCCTCCATGCGTAGGCACACTAGAGGGACCCCACACATCAGCATGTAAATATTCAAGTATGTCAGTGCACTTAGACTGATTAGGAAAAGAAATAGGAAAACTAACCCTATGTTGTTTTCCTAACACACAAGATTCACAGAAAGGGATGGGGGATATTTTATCACTACCAAATGACCTCCTTTATGCAAAATTTCTAATCCTTTATTACTCATGTGACCTAATCTATTATGCCATAAAACAGATTTATCACCTATCACAGAGTTAGCATAATCAAGCATAGGTTCAGCATGACAAACATACAAATTATTTTGTTTTTCAGCAGTAAAAACAACAAGAGACCCTTTCAGAATTTTCATAACTCTTTTACCCCATTTTCCCTCCAAAACCATCATTTTCTAGAGATGCACAAGAAATCAAGTTATAACGTAAATCAGGAACATATCTAACATCCTTCAAAGTAAACACAGAACCAGAAGAAAACCTAAAGCATACATCACCAGTTCCTAAAATATTACATTTCTTTTCATTTGCCATTGACACAACCATTTTCTATTTTCTTGTAGTTTGAAAACAAGTTTTTAAAAGGAGTCATATGAAAAGTACAACCAGAGTCTACCAGCCAATCTGATTTACACGAAGGATCAGATAACACAGAGTTCAAATATGCATAATCACACAGATTATTAATCATAAAAATTTTATCCATTTTGCCCTCACAGACAGCAATATTAGCATGATCATTTTGCTGATTTTTCTTAGGTTTAGGATAATCTTTAATAAAATGACCAGTTTCATGACAGTTATAGCATTTTTTAGCTTTAAATCTAGACTTAGGGGCGTTTGGTTGTTGTAGGTAAAATTGTGTATTTATGACACAACTTAGGAAGTTGTTGTCCACCTCATCAATTTCACTTGTATACTTTTCTTTGTTTGTTTTTGATTCCATTGGAATCATAAATTGTTTGTTTGGTTTGCAAATGTAACTTTAATTATTTGTTTGGAAAGTGTAAAAAGTGGTCCCTACTCAAATGATCATATTGGTTGAAATTATTATTTATTATTTTTTTTGACTTCAATGTCAACTTTCTCCTAAAATCATGTATTTTTTTATGAAATCACTTTACAAGCCACATCAGCATATGAAATCACTTTACACTATTTTCACAACTACAAACAAACAATTAAAAGTGATGAAAGCTAACATTAGGACCCACTTTTTTACACTTTCCATCCTTTTACATGGTAAAAACATACAACCAAACAGCCCCTTAGATCTACCCCTTTCATTTTCGAATTTTCTCCCATTACTAGCATTCTTTTGGTTATTAGACCTATTCTGAGGCCTACCCCTCACATGCATAACCTCGTCAGAATTTTTATTTCCCCCAGAATGTTTTAAATCTAATTCCTTACTCTTAAGACCATTGACCACAACATCAAGGGTAACCTCATCTCTACCATATTTAATAGCAGATTTCACATCATTATATGAGTCAAGAATAGCATTTAGAAGGGCAATAGGAGTATAATCATCTATATGTTTATCACCAGTTAACTTAATATCTGAAATAAGTTTTGTGAAAACATCTAGGTTCTCATCAATGTCCTTAGACATATCCAATCTAAATTTACAAAAATTTTCAAGCAAAAACATTTTACTGGGCAAAGAGGTTTCAGTATAAAGTTCTTCAAGTTTGTTCCAAAGGGTTTTAGCAGATTCCAAAATTCTAACTTTTCTAATCACAGAGGCAGATAAATTCAAATAAATTATGAAACAAGCATTTTCGTTCATTTTCGCCCGTTTATTTTCAGTGTCAGAAGTTAAATAAGTCTGACCAACAGCCCTAAAAGACTTCTGTTGAATTAAAAGCATTTTATTTTTTGTTTTTAAATGCTAAAATCAGATTTTTCGTTGAACGGAGCCATACCATATTGAATCATACTATATTGATTAGCTGCAGACATTTTTCACACAGAAAAACAATTTTTTTTAGGAAAAATAAAATGCAAATATAGCTGAAATTTTTCAAAAATTTATCAGGCTCAAAGTGTGCGAAGCAACTAGCACAAACAAACTGGGAATAACGATGAGCACAAAGCTCGGGTTCAGACCCTTCGTTCTTTCGCACGAGCACAAATAAATTTTAACTTCAGCAGTTAAACGCAGCGAGATAAGAACAAATAATCTTGAAGATTTACTGTAATTTTCAACAATTACTGCAATTTTCAACAAAGTCAAGAGCATATACTGAAATTTTCAACAAAGGCCAGAGTATACCTGAGCGAAACCCACTGTAGAGAGTTTCGACCTTACCCACGCCCACGCGGCGGTCCGGCATCGGTCCGACGGTGTCTAGCGGCGGTCCGGTGTCGGTCCGACGGTGTCTAGCGGCGGTCCGACGGTGTCCAGCGGTAGCGACCAGTGGTGTTGGAAGGGCGACGACTCACCGAGCTCTGATACCACTGTTAGGATCGTAGATCGCTGTTGTTTGGCTCAGAAGCCTGCTCAATCAGTCACTGTTCTCTTCACAAGTACACCACCAAGAACACAAAGGAGGGAGCCTACTGATCTTCTCTCTAAATCACTCACAAAGAGGATTGGGATCACACAAAGGGGTGATAGCACAAAGTTCACAGGAGGGGGATCGTACAAAGATCAGTTTCTTCTCTCTCATCTTCTCTCTCAGAGACTCTCAACTCTCTCTTCCTCGCCCCCTATACTTCTCCCAGTCTCTCCCTCTAAATAGAAAAAGGAAAGCTGACATCGGGAGGGAGGTTAGGGCTTAGGGAGGTAGGAGCCGACCTACAAACGGGGGATGAGACTCCAAGACGCAGCGGCACAGGACAAGGGATAGGCAAGGGGCTACCGCCATAGGGATTTTGTTTTCATCGGGTAGGGAGAGAGTGCTCAGGTTTGGGGCAAATATCTTGGGGAACTGGGCTTTTTGGCAATGGGCCAGGACTTGGGCCAACAAAATAGCAACAGATCTGCTCATTTTCTTTGAAGGTTTTGGGCTCATATCGTGATGGCATATGAATTACTCTTTTGTTGCTGCGGATAGGGTTTATCATACAAGCACTTCCGAAACGTCAGTTGCAATTTTTTTACATCAAGGATACTTCTCTTCTCACATGCTATTCAGTTTGCAACTTTGTGTATTTGTTCTTATTAACATTTCTCTTGGTATATCAAAGACCAAATTGACTATGTAATTGTCAGTTGTACCTGCATTTGAGAAGATAATGGAATTGTTACTTATTTGCTCTGATATCAACTTATTCTCACTTTGAATATGCACGAAATGAAACAAGCCTCAAGTGTTTTCCAGCCTGGATATTTGTGAAATATGCAATGGTAATGTATTATTTAGATGTTTTTTTGTAAGATACTTGATATGTTTGTAGAGTTTTCTTCATTTTTATTTTGTTGAAATTCTTGCAAGTTATGGTGGGCAATGAATTTGAAAACTTAACAAATGTACCTATCATCGCCAAAATTACCTAAATTTGTGTTTTTTGGTTACTATATTTTACACATCTCCATTGCATTTGATGTAAACAAGATGGGTTAAGAGAATAAATTTTCATCAATTTAAATTCAAATTCATGTATAATAAAGTACCCAAACACTAGATTTTGAAATCACAGATTTCAATTCCTTTCATTTAATAAAGATATCCAAACAAAAGATTTCTTAAATTATGGATTTCAAATCCTAAATTTAAAATTCCTTAATTTTAAATCAATTTACCAAATCCAAATCAAAGTTCCCAAACCCAGCCCTAGTATATTTACAAAAGAAAACTTCACTTTTTAAGGATGGGCCACGACCCTTGGGCACCTACCTGGCTCTAGCCCTATTGAGAGGGAACATATATAGGAGCAATTAAGTAATTATAGATGTTAGTTAAAAATTAACTCAACTGGAGGTGAAATGTTAGGGGCAATTGCTCAGAGCGGCTGCCCATTGGCAGTCGTGTTCCTATGCAACCCATTTGTTCTCTTTATTTGCTTTAGCTAAATTTAATTATATATATTAGATAAAGTTCACAAAACATCCCTAAGTTTGCCATTTTATGAGATAATCCCCTATAACTTTAAAAACGTCATAGAAAACGTTTAATTTCAGCCTTTGTTGGATACTCCTAAAGTTTAAAATGTCATTAAAACCCCTTAAGTTTAAACGTCACTAGAACCCCTTTAAGCTTGGGTTGTTTCAAAAAAATGAAAGTCCCTTTAAGTATGGTGGGTTTTAGATATCCCCTAAAGTTTAAAATATCATTAGAACACCCTTAAGTTTGGGTTATTTCAAAAAACTCCTCAAGTATTTTCAAGTTTCAACTATTCCTATCGTGGTGTTAGATGAATTGGAAAATATCACAATTCATATTGCAATTTAACACTATAACTATGTAATTAAATCATTTAGTCAATAATTAAATTACTAACCCTAACTTAAGGAGTTTTGTGAAAATTAGCTTTATAATTTATTAAAAAGGCCATGAAATGGCTATTTCTATTAGGATATTTACTTATTTAGAATCACATATTTTTCGCGCGCAGTCAAATCTAATGATGTTAGTTTAGAGTCGTTTGAGAAAACATAATGGAGATTAAATGAAAATTTTAAACTTAAGAGGGGTTATCTCAACATAAGGGGAGTAAATAAAATTTTTAAACTTAAAAGGGGCTATCTCAATAAAGAACAAACCTAAAATTTTCACATGCATATTTTTTTATCAGCCTTTATTATATATTCCCCTATACAAGTAATGTGCCATAAAAGAACACTTATAATAGGTTATAAATGTTTAAATATGCTTAAATGAATAGAACACTTAAAGCAGGTTTGAAATAATAAATCCTTTTTCTGACATTAGGTCCCAAGTCTTTTCATATTTTGAAATTAATCCATCAAATCTTAAGCGTTTTGAAATTAGTTCTCTAAATCTTTAAGTGTTTTGAAATTAGTCTCCAAAATCACCATATTTTGAAGTTATTCTCCCAAATATGCTAAGTACTTTGTAATTAGTCTCCCGTATCTTTCAAGCTGGTGCTAACTAGAGGGTCTAATTTTAAGACGTTTAAAAGTTTAGGGGACTAATCTCAAAATATAAAAATTTGGGTGGCTAATTTCAAAACACTTACGTACATATAGTGGGGACTACCTCCTAAATAGGAAGATATGGGGAACTAAATTCAAAATCTACAAGATATGGGTGATTAATATGGAAAACCTCTAAATATTTACTTTGATTAGTATTGATCCGTATTCAACGAGAAAAGCGCGCAACATGACCGTATAAAAACGCGAGTAGGCTTGGGCAGTGGCTTTGGGCGATTGCAGCTAGCATTTCTCCAAGTAGAGTTGGGGAAACTAACAAAATTTCTATTAGATGGACAAAATTGTAACAAGACTGCAGATTTAAGGTACTAATAAGCAAATATTTAGATTTGAGGGACTAATTTGCAGGTATGAATGATATAAGGGAATAGTATGTAATTAGCCTAACAAAACCCAATATAATAATGGCATCTCCAACAGCTTCTCTAAAATTTTCTTCAAAATGGGAAAACAAAAGTCATATTCTCCAAATTATTTTTACACCAACTCCAACAGCTTCCCCATTTTGAAGAATCCATTTTTTTCCTCTAAAAATTTGGAGAATGCTGCAGATTTGAGGAAGCTTCCTCATTTTTTCTCTTCCATCCCTATTTTAGGGAATGAGATGGAGAATCTGTTGGACCAAAAACCTAACTAAATTCTCCAAAGTAGGAAATGGGGAAGCTGTTGGATTGGAGATGCTCTAAGAGCAATTTCTATGAATTAAATTTCAAATCACTAAAGATTTAATATGGGAGTACTATGTAATAACCCTCTCTTTTCCTACTCTTTCCCCAAACCTACAGATCCCAAAAAGGTAGAGATTGACGATAGAGATCTACCACTGGCGGTGGTGATCTTGCACACGCAGTGAGGACGAATCAGAAGAAAAGCAAAATCTAAGATCTGGGGTTCGAAATTCATCTACCTTCCATGTAAAAATCTAATCTTTTATCCTTCTATTCACTTTTAGCTCCTCTTTTTTGTAGCGATTGTGCTTCAAGTCAGTAAATTTTTTGTTGCTGAATTCTCTTTTCATTTACTCTAAAATTGGGATATTGTCGTTTTTTTTCTTATCAAGTTTTTTTTTCGTTTAATTGTTTGTACACTAAAAAATCTTCTTTATTTTGCATTTTTTACTCTCTTAGTGATCTATAAAAATTTGTATTTTCCTTCTATTAGTATGCTCGTTTGATTGTTTTTATGTTCACTTATATGTGAATTAGATACATGTTTGGAGCATTGAAAATTTGTAAGATCTACAAGTAAACAAAATAAGTTGGAAGACGAATCAAAAAAAAAAGGGAGAGAGAGAGAGAGAGAGAGAGAACAAGCTACTTTGTCAAATAGGGAAAGTTAAAATCTTTTTACTATTTGGTTGCTGACTTTACATCCAAACATGAATCCTTGTTATACTTTAGGCTTCTAAACCTGAAGTTAGTTATAATGGGCAGCGATAAATGTTCTTTTTATACAATGAGAAATTGTTGAATTCGTAAAGGGGGGAAAATCGATAAGTGTTGTCTAAATAGACAAAAAAGCCAAAACGTGTCAATATAAATAAAAGCAATGTCCCTCGATCGTATCAGCATATGACACGTGGACACATAATCTTGTCATTATATAATTAAGAATCCTCATCAAATAAAACTATTCATAATTAGAAAAACTCTAACGATCAAATATTTAGTAATTCTAATCAAATTATAACTATTCATAATCGAAAAATATCTCATGATCATATATTTAGATATACAAATTAAAGGGGAAAAAACTCATGTTGAAAGCCTTTCTACATAAAAGCATATATGCAAAATTGTACACATGTCAACTTATATTTAAAGTTGATAGATTAGTCTTCCTCTTGAAAAAGTTGATGAATTGCTCAAATTTTTTTGCCATGTATTGCTTCAATATTTTGCCTTTACTGATTTTTATAAGTAGGGATTCGTAGTTTATGTGTATTCCTCTTTAAAGTAAAATATTAATAGAACACAAGATTCCATCATGTAAATATTTTCAATATCTTGCTATATAAAAATTAAGTACTCCTAAACAAAATAATTCTATGAGATCCACAAAAATAAAATCAATTACACAAATTGTCCGAAATATTATCTCGAATTTCTCTTATTTTGTCTGATTTTCTCTATAAATTAAATTAAAATTCTACTGGATTTTTAGGATTACTCTAAAAATAAATATTTGGATTCTTAAAATTACTTTATGGATAAGTGTTTTAAAATTCATTACTTATCAGACATACTTCTAAACATCCTTCGAGGCGTTATGGCAGGATGGAGGGAAAAGTAGCAAATGCACCCGAATCCATGGCATTAAATATGCACCATCTGAATGTCAGTCTTTGGATTATTGGATTTCGAGATTTATGCACACATTCAAGAGTAAACATTCTTTTAGAGCAATCCATTCAGAAATTAATTAGTTAAGAAAAAATAATTGAAAAGCTAATAAGTTATACACAAATTTGTTGATATATAAAGTTTAATATTAATTTCAAAGTTAATAAGTAATAGATTAAAAAATAGAATCAAATGTCATAGAACAAAGTACAAAGCTTACAATAGTCACCCCACCTTAATCCACTAAACTGTTCTTGCACCTAAAGAATAAGAAGAAAACCATAATTTTTCTAATTTGTTTTTTTCTGGTTTTTAAGGAAACGCGGAGAGAATTTCTAGTGCTTAAGGAACTTTTTAATAAATAAATATCCTCCAACTAAAGCTCATGTCTAGTGGGCCTATTATAATTTTTGTAAGATGTACTTCTTACAACTAAGGTATGTGGAGGGTCTCTTGTGGAAGCTATCGCCCTTGCTGCCCCACACACCCCTCCCCACCTCCCCAAAAAAAGACTCATCCTTGTGTAATACTACAATTCCATCCAACAAAAGCAAATATTGACTTTGTTAGATAATGAGAATGTACTTATTAGAAATTAATTATCCACATGAGTTTGCAAGCCTTTGGAACATGATACTTGAAATGCATCCTGCCTAGCTAGTACCTCGCATGGGTGTCTAAGTTATCAACCTCCAATGCCACCTCAAAGTTTTCTTTTGCACCTTGTTAGAAGAATTTTTTTATATAAACAACCCAAAAATAATTATTGAAATAAAATTTTGTATCAAAATAGAAAAAAATTCATGTCGCCGTTGCACCGCAAATGTGTAGAATAACCAATGCGCAAAGACCAAAGCATAAACCACAAGTACACAAAAAAAATGACCAAGCAAAGTCATTGAAAAACATAACATTTATCTATAAATTGCCTATCAAAGAAAAGCTTAAATTGACACATAGATGAAGAAAGGAGTAATCGAAATAACATAAAAGTGTACTTAAAGCTGCCCAATCAAATCCAAGCATAAAAAGGAATTTTCAATTATGATATTTCTATTGCACAAGATGAAGCTAGAAAGGGTTTGAAAATATTACAATGCACCCACTCCTATTGAAAAACTTAAAAGCTTACAGAAAAGGGAAACAGAACAGACTCTGAGAAGAGGTATTAGATGTGGATCGTTTAGCTCTATGTGGTCGATGACTATCAACCTCTTGAAGGGCACTCCGCCCTTTGGCCACCAACTCCATTGCCTTCTTGTTCTTGTCATGTACCTCTCTCTTAACATGTGCTATAAAACAATTAGGTGTGTCAAATAAGTCAATTACCAACACAAACTGAACCCAAAATGATATAATTTTAAAATCACAAAAGAAAACTAACTTGTTGGTTTAGTAAACATTGAGGGTTTTGCCTCTGAGCAGCCCTTGATAAGAACAGTCGAAGTCGATGAGGATCCTCTTATAGATGCCGATGAAACTAAATTAAAAATAATAATAAGGGTAAGATTTCATTGGGGCATTAGCACATACTCTATTGGCACATGCATTAACATGTATTAATTTTTTTGGTGTATACTCCAACTGAAAACTTAAAAATTAATGCCAAAATATAGAAATTCAATGTTAATTTTTTATAACAAAACTAGGCAGGTTACCAGTGGTCTGCACAACGACCTCATAAAAATAGTTTATTGGATTTCAATTCATTCTGAAGCCCAGTATCAAGTTACTATCAAGTATCAACCGTATCACGAACAAGAAAGTTACTGTTTATTTATAGATGTCATAGTGTTGTTAGCTCTCTTAGGCAAAAGGTTGAACACCTATAGAGTATTAGCTTGAGCTATTGCCTCTTTTTTCTAATAGGTAGTAAATTGAAAGATATTCATCATGGGTTCAATAGACCTAATTTGATTCTAAAATATTTTATTTTAGGGATAAGTTTGTTCTTAGGTTTAATGTAGTTTGTTGATATATCAAAAAACGATTGAAAAAGAAGTTGATTATATTAACAACAATGAGTTGATAGAAATATCAACAATTGAAATGTGCACAGAAATTAGAAATGATCCAAGAGAAAAAAAAAGAGAAACGAAAAAAATGAAAAGAGAAATAAAGAAAGTAGAGAGATAGGTACTAACTTGAGATCAGAATTTTAGCTGATAATTAATTGTAATGAAGAACCCAAATTCTTTGAGGAAGAAGAGTAGAAGTAAGCTTTTTGAGAGAGAGACATGAGAGAAACTATGTGATATTTAAGTGTAATATTTTGAGGGTATGTTTGTTTTAATTACTAATATATAAGAAAATGAATCCGGTGCAAGATATACTTTTCCATAAATTTCTATGCATTTCTTAGAAATGTTTTTTTATTTGTTTTGGCATAAAATAAAGGGTGAACTCTGTGTAGAATTGTAATTCGTTGTTTGTTTTAGCCATAAAAAATGGGAAAGGGAAAATTTATCAAAACCATTTCTAGCAACCCACCTTAAAATTCACCAATATTTAATTAATAAATTCACCTTTGCACCTTTTTTAACCCCAACTCCGAGCTTATGGAGCGCAATTGTTTTCTACTCAAAACTTAGCATTTTCCTTATTTTTAGGGAAAACTTTCCTATAATTGCTTTCTATAACAAGTATAAGAATAGAAAGGTTCCAAAAAAAACTAAAAACTGACAATGTTAGATGTTAGGGAGGTTGCATGTGATTTTCCTTTTTTTTTGTCTAGCCATGATCAAAATAAAGTGAATGAATTGTGAGTGCAATGATGAGTGTAACGTAGTCGTACAAAATTAACATGATAACATTACTAGCAACAAAAATTTAAAAGGTAGTACATTAAAATTTTTGATAGTTTGTTTTCGACGGAAGCCTCAAAGTAATTTCATTAAAAAAATACTTAAGTTCTAGAAGTCTTGTTTAATTTGGCAAAGAAACTTATTTGACAATTTCTCTTATATAAAGACTTTATTGTAACAAAGAAGTTAGTGACAATATTAGGCTTGGTTTCATTTTTGACCCGGCTACGCATAAACATAAATTCTTGGACCTTAATGAAGATGTTGAGAAATTCTCTACACTAAGATTTGGGCCAAGTTATTGTTACAATAATATAAATGGGCTAGATTGACAATTTTTTATCAAACTAAATTGACCTAAAAGTCGAAATATTCCAAATTTTGAGTTGCTAGCATTTGGAAGAAATTGTCTTTGTAGAAGCAAATGAAAAATACAATTTATTCTAAATCCACATGCTCTAATAGAAATATGAGTAGATTATAATAAATTAAAGGGGTTTTACAATATTAGTCCTTCAAATATTTCATATTTTGAATTAGTTCCTCAATCATTAAAATTGCTATTAGGTCCCTCACATCTTATGAAATTTTGAATTTGGTCCTTCAAATCATTAAAATTGTAATTTGATCTTTAAATTCTTAAGTTATTTTCAAATTAGTCCCTCTAGTCAAGAGGTGAAGTACCAGAGGGAAGGATTACCAAGAAAACTCTATTCTTATCGACTATCTCGTTTGCCAATTATCATAAGTTGTTTGAAATTGATCTCTCCGAATTGTTTTTGCTCTTGAGCGGACAGACTAATTTGAAAAATACATAAGAATTGACCTAGTAGCAATTTCAATGATTTGAGGGGCTATTTTCAACATATGAAAGATTTAAGGGGATAATATTAGAAAACCCTAAATTAAAGGGGTTTTAAGTTATCGGTCCTTCATATTTTCGAAAAATTGCTTGCAAGCCCCTCAAATTATTAAAGTGATCTTGTGAATTGGCTCGTTTGTATCTTGTGAATTGGCTCGTTTGTTAGTTTTCTTTTCAGGTAGATGTAGCAATTATGATTGGGTTTTTAACCAAACACGCTCAATTATCAAAATAACCCCTCGAAATTTGCAGATGAAGTTCAAAAATGATTTGCCTCATAAAACAAATATGATCATGTGCAACCCACTTGCACTATACTCGTACCCAAAACTCTAGGATCACAAGAAATTCTCTTCTGGGTCGGATGCTAGCTCTTCGTTGGACCTGATTTCTTTGGATTCATAATCGTAGACAACTTAGATTTCCAACCTAATAACAGATAAACCAACATAATTAAATTCCACTAGAAATTCCCTAATCCTTAAAAATGAAGGCCACTTCTTTTTCTCGTTTCTACTAGCTTTTTGCTTATCTTGACTTAACGCCTCCGAATTTCTCGTGTTTCTACTAGCTTTTTCTATTTATAAATGGGGCCCACTTTATAATTATGCCCAAAATGTACAATGCTAAAGAGTAATGAAAATGAATATGAGCTCCACTGAAACAATCTTGAAAAGTAATCCGGCATACAATCATTAAACCTAAATTATTCTGTCACAGAATAAAATCCTCCACTTAAAATAAAGCATTTAATAAAATTTGTATATAAACTTATATACTAAAATATACTATAGATGTGTTACGCATTATTTTAGTGTACATTCTTTTTCTTAAAGAATTTTTTTATGTACATACCTGTTTGATGTATATAATGATATATAGATACAATATTTAGTAAATAATGGATATATCTAACAATAATTATAATATAGTCTATCAAATAAAATATATCGATCTATAGCAAAAAAAAATAGTTATATTATAGTCTAATTAATGTGATTTAATAAGATGTGGGGTATGAGAAGAATTTGAAGGCTATGATTTATGCATGCATGTGTGCATTCTATGTATATATGTATGTGTTTTATATGTGCATGTATATATATTAGAGGGTATTTTCAGAAAAAATATTTTATCATACTGACACACTTATAATAGTATTTAATAATACTGTCTTAACATACCAACACTTTTATTATAGTATTGTAACATTATAATAATATATAAATATAATATTTAGTAAATACTAGATATAATATTTAGTAAATATGATGCGCGATAAGTCATTCAATGGCCTAGGTGTTACACGTATATAATTTTAAAGCAATTCAAATAACTCCAGTAATATAATATGCAATAAGCCATTCATTAGCCTGGGTGTAAAATGTTACACCGTTATAATTTAAAAGCAGTTCAAATAACTTCGGTATAAATTTATATGGTTCAAGGTTTGAGAATTCCATGATTGAATGTATTTTTTTAGAAACAATCGTGTAAAAAACCTAGAACTTTCTTCCAATTCTTTACTTTGAATTATACTTTAAATTCGACTAAAATACCAAATTGGTATATTTATACGAACGCTTTTGCCAGTTTGGTATTTTTAAAAACTCCGGCGACGACAAGGCATTAAAGCTCGTACATTTTGTCAATAAGGCACTTTTCTCAAAACTCCGACGTAAATTTTTGCATTTAACCCCCTTATCTCCCAAAATTATTAAATTTGTGCCCTCTCTCCTCCTCCTCCTCCTCTCTCATTCCCCTCTCCCTCCAGCTCACCATCGTCCTCCTCCTCCTCTCCTCCGTCCTCATCTCCCTCCTCTTGATTCCATCCTCAGCCATCTGCTATTCCCTACTGGTCTTAAAAGATTCCCACATGGAAGCTTCTTCCATCCCAAATGGAAGAATGATTAATTAACTCGAGCCATCTGCTATTCCCTACAGGTCTTAAAAGAGTCTAAAGCGATTAAAATTACCTAGAGACAAACGGCAGAAGTGATCATTTGAAACTAGTCCAGCTCTCAGTAACGAATTGGGAACTTAACGAGTTGTTTTGGGAAGGCGTTCCAACTCTGATGATACTAATGGTAAAATGGTTATAACCAACTAAAACGAAGTTTCAACCCACGGGCAATCAGTCTGAGGAATAATCAGAATGTGACATTTTGACAATGGGATTCATTTCCAAACAAGCAGAAAGATTATATATAATAATAATAAAGAAACTAGGTTGAGATAGATACGCGAATATACCTCTCTTCCATGGATAAAACAGGAGGTCCCTTGCTCTTGACGATGCCCTTGTCGCTGACGACACCCACTACCAACCCATCTCCCAAAGACTTAGCTTGCCGCAATGCATGAGATCAAAGCATCCATCCATGTAAACCCTCACGGGCCTCTTCCCACCTTTCTTTTTGTTTTATGATAAAATCCCCAAATCCGGCCAGAAATAAGGGAAGTAAGGAGCTCCGATCCCTCCGAAATAGCTGGTTTGCTTAATGCCGGCTTTGGGATTTGAGGGAGATAGGGACGGAGGAGAGAAGGAGGAGGAGGATGGTGCGCTGGAGGGAGAGGGGAATGGGAGAGGAGGAGGAGAAGGAGAGAGAGGGCATAAATTTAATAATTTTGGGAGATAATGGGGTTAAATGTAAAATTTCTCGTCGGAGTTTTGAGAAAAGTGCCTTATTGATAAAAAGTACGAGCTTTAATGCATTGTTGTCACCGGAGTTTTTAAAAATACCAAACTGGCAAAAACGTTCGTATAAATATACTAATTTGGTATTTTAGCCCTTTAAATTCTTTTTTTCACTCTTTTTTTTCATTTTCCTTTTGAGTTAAAACTCAATTTCTTATGCATGAGACTAATTCATAATATACAACAAGTATGGTGCACGTGCTTTGCACGTGTATCAATTTTCATCCTTTAATTTAATTGTTGTGTGTAGACTCATTTTTTGTGTACATACCTGTTTGATGTATATAATTATATATAGATATAATATTTCATAAATAAGAGATATATCTAACAATAATTATAATATAGTTTATAAAATAAAATATATTCATCTTTAGTAAAAAAATAGTTACATTATAGTCTAATTAATGCGATTTAATAAGGTTGGGATTATGAGAAGAATTTGAAGGATATGGTTTGCATTTGTACATTCTATGTATATATTTATGTGTTTTATACGTGCATGTATAATAATATATAGATATAATATTTAGTAAATAAGTTAAGCAATAAGCCATTCAATGGCCTAGGTGTAAATCGTTACATGTTTATAACTTGAAAGCAGTTCAAATAATTCCGGTAATATCATAAGCAATAAGCCATTCAATGGCCTAGGTGTAAAATGTTACACATTTATAATTTAAAAGCAATTCAAATAACTCTAGTATAAAATTTATATGGTTCAAGGTTTGAGAATTCCATGATTGAATGTATTTTTCTTCTTTTAGAAACAATCACGTAAAAAACCTAGAACTTCGAGTTGTACTCCTGATTTAAATTTAACTTGCCCATTCGTTTAAACGTATTAAGTATAGCGCACATGCTTAGCATGTGTGTCAATTTTCATCCTTTAATTTAACTGTAGATTGTTTTTTATATAGTCGGACTGTTAAAAAATTTGGTTGTCAAAGTATGTGTGCATTCTATCTATGCATATATACATGCATGCATAAAACCATATTTGTGTACCCATTCGTTAATACATCTATTTTGAAGGGAACTTCCAGTTGAACTCATTTAAATTTTAACCTGCACATTCGTTAATACGTTTAACTCAAAAGTTGCTAACTAAAAATCCAAAACTGACATAACATGACTTACACTAATGCTCAAAATCCCCCCTAAATCATCTTTGAACTTCACCCGCAAATTTCGAGGGGTTAGTTTAATAATTGAGCATGTTGGGTTAAGAATCCAATCATGATTTCTACATCTAGCTGAAAAACTAACAAACGAGCCAATTTGCTGGATCACTTTAAGAATTTGAGGGGCTTCTGAGCAATTTCAGAAATATGAGGGACTGATATCTTAAGAACCCTTTAATTTAGGGTTTTTTAATATTAGCCCCTTAAATCTTGCATATTTTGAAATTAGCCCCTCAAATCATTGAAATTGCTATTAGGTCAATTCTTATGTATTTTTCAAATTAGTCCCTCCGTTTAAGAGAAAAAATAATTTGGAGGGATTAATTTGAAACAACTTATGAGAATGGGCAGATGTGATAGTCCATAAGAATAGATTTTACTTGATAATCTACTCATATTTCTATTAGAGCGTGTTTGTTCACAAAAAAAAGGAAATCATATGCAACCTCCCTGACAGTGTCAGTTTTTAGATTTTTTGGTTGAAACTTTTCTATTCTTGTACTTGTTACACAAAGCAATTATAGGAAAGCTTTTCCTATAAATACGGGAAGCGTCAAGTTTTGAGTGAAAAACAATTCTGCTCTATAAGCTTAAGGTTGGGGTTAGAAAAGGAGGAAAGGTGAATTTATTAATTAAAATTTGGTGAATGTTAGGGTAGACAGTCAGAAATAATTTTGCTCAATTTTTCCTTTCCTATTTTTTATGGTTGAAATAAACAACGGATTACAATTCCACTCAGATTGCACCCTCTATTTTATGTCAAAACAAATACAAGAAAGCATTTCTAAAAAATGCATAGAAACTTATGAAAAAGTATGTTTTGCGCCGGATTTATTTTCTTATGTTTTAGGAAATAAAACAAAAAAAACCCTTTAAAATGTTGCACTTATTTGTTTTAGTAAATAAAACAAATAGACCTTTAAAGAGTTATCAGTTAAAATCATGATTTCAATTTGGCACCTATCTCTCTACTTTTTTCTCTCTTTTTGTTTTGTTTCTTTTCTTTATTATCTTTTTGGTGCTCTTGAATTATTTCTAATTTCTGTGCTCATTTCAATTGTTGATATTTCTATCAACTCACTGTTATTATAATCAACTTTTTTTTAATCGTTTTTTGATATATCAAGGAATTACATTAAACGCAAGAACAAACTTATCCCTCGAATAAAACATTTTAGAATCAATTTAGGTCTTTTCCATCTCTACTAGACCCATGATACACATCTTTTCTAGTTGCTACCTGTTAGAAAAAAGAGGCACCTTTTCTTTTCTGTCTATAATAATATGTACTGACGATGATAATTTTCTGCGAAGGTTTAGCTCAAGCTAATGCCCTGTAGGTGTTCGACCTTTTGCCTAAGAGAGCTAACAATACCGTGACATCTATAGATAAACAGTAACTTTCTTGTTCATGATATGGGTTGATACTAAATTGGTGCTGGGCTTCAGAATGAAATGAAACCCAATAAACTATTTTTATGAGACCACTGTGCAATCCACCGGCACCGGCAACATGCCTAGTTTCATTATAAAAATTTGACATAGAATTTATATATTTTGGCATTAATTTTTAAGATTTCAGTTGGAGTATATATGATCAATTTCGTTTTATAGAAAAAACTAATGCATACACTAATAGAGTATGTGAAACAGATAATCCCCCAATGAAGTCTTACCATTATTATTATTTTTAATTTAGTTTCATCAGCATCTATAAGAGGATCCTCATCGACAATTATTTGAGCAATGCTTCGACTGTTCTTATCAAGGGCTGCTCAGAGGCAAAACCCTCTATGTTTGCTGAACCAGAGGGTCAGTTTTCTTCTGTTTAAAATTGTATCATTTTGGGTTTAGTTTGTATTGGTAATTGACTTGTTTGGTACATCCAATTGTTTTGTTGCATATGGAAAGAGAGGGGTACATGATAGGAACAAGAAGGCAATGGAGTTAGTGGCCAAAGGGTGGAGTGCCCTCCAAGAGGTTGATAGAGTCATTGACCACACGGAGTTGAATGATCCACGTCTCATACCTCTTCTCAGGGTTTGCTCTGTTTCCCTTTTCTGCGAGTTTTTGCATTCTTAAGTTTTCTAGTAGGAATGGGTGCATTGTAATATTTTCAAACCCTTTCTAGCTTCATATTGTACAATAGAAGTATCATAATTGAAAATTCCTTCTTATGCTTTGATTAGGTAGCTTTAAGTACACTTTTATGTTTTTTCGATCACTTCTTTCTTCATCTTTATGTTCAATTTAAGTTTTTTTTGGTAGACAATTTATAGATAAATGTTATGTTTCTCAACGATTTGTTCTTTGTCATTTTGTTTGTGTACTTGTTGGTTATGTTTTAGTCTTTGCGTAGTGGTTATTGTACACACTTGTGGTGCAACACTGACATGAATTTTTTTTTATTCTGATACAAAACTTTATTTTGGTAATTGTTTTGGGATTGTTTATATAAAAGTTTTTCTTCTAACAGGGTGCAAAAGAAAACTTTGAGTTGGCATTGGAGGTTGATAACATGAACACCCATGCGAGGTATTGGCTAGGCAGGATGCATTTCAAGTATCATGTTCCCGGGGCTTGTAAACTTGTGTGGGTAATTAACTTCTAATAAGTGCATTCTCATTATCTAACAAAGTCAATATTTGCTTTTGTTGGATGGAATTGTAGCATTACACAAGGACAAGTCTTTTTTTGTTTTGTTTGGGGGGGGGGGGGGCCGGCATGGGCGGTGGCGCCCCCAAAGAGACCCTTCACATATCTTAGTTGTGAAAGGATGTAAATCTTATAAGAATTATAGTGGGCCCACTAGACATGAGTTTTAATTGGAGAATATTTATCTATTAAAAAGATCCTTGAGCACTAGAAATTCTCTCCGTGTTTCTGCAAAGAGCAGAAAGAAATAAATTAGAAAATTTATGGTTTTCTTCTTATTCTTTGGGTGCAACAACAGTTTAGAGGATTAAGGTGGGGTGACTATTGTAAGTCATGTACTTTTTGATCTGTGACATTTGATTCTTTATTTAGTCTATTACTTATTAACTTTGAAATTAATATTAAAATTTTTGTATCATCAATTTTGTGTGTAACTTATTAGCTTTTCCATTATTATTGTTTAACTAATTAATTTCTGAATGGATATTTCTTAACTTGTTGGGATAGTTGAGTTATACTAGAGCCTTTGTCACGTCTAATTTATGGAGGACAAAGTTTTTTGAAACTGCAAAACAGAAGTAATGGTTTATTTGATAACATACTTGATTTTATTTGCTCATTCGGGACCCTACACTGACCCCCCAACTAAACAATTATGGACTCGTCCCTGGTATTATATGTCGAAAAGAGTAGGGCTTTTAGGGAAAAAACAATTCTTAGGGATACTTGTCATTCTTCTACTGTCATCTCACAACTTTTGTTGCCTTTGTGCAAAATCTGCTTGTTAGACTTTTCACAAACCTTATTTTTCATAATTATTTGATGTAAAAATTCCCACAATTTTTTGAACTTTACAGTGCAATTTTCTTATTTATTTTGTTTAATATACAGTGGAGCTGCTTTACTTGTTGAAGCAGCAAATATGGGTGATGCAGATGCACAGTATGAACTTGGCTGCCACTTGCGCATTGAGGTAGATTTGGTTCTCTTATCAAAGTTTTCAAAAAAGTGTCATGGCAAAAGTTTTTTTACTGTGTTCATATCATGCTACAGTACATGTTGCCTTCTCATGTTTCTTCTTTGTTCCCTGTCAAAACATCAGCCTTCTTTCTAGTACACTGACAAATCAACCTAGGCATTCCACACTACTTTCGGTTTCGAGACCATCCACTTGTATTGCGATTTTTGAGCACTGAATGGGCTGAATTTTCCTATTGGTGTAGGCATGTGTTGGAGGAAAAGGAAATTCCATAAAAGGAGAAGTTGGGTGCAAACAACATTTACACCATTGCCTTAATTAATCTTGGTTTTTCTTTGTCGATGCTTGCACTCATCATGATAAAAATGTCTATGTAGGTGTTCCTACATCTCACACTTTTTAGGACCAAAAGTATAGATACTTCAAGTTACTCTTTCTTCATGCTAGTTTCTTATGTCTTCTGTTTGACTTTTGAGTATAAATTTATTTTTCTGTGTATTGTTGTAGTAGGTAATGGAAAGGAAGACCATAAGTTTAGTAGCCAAACAGGGCGAACAAAATAACTTTAGAATGCCTCCATGAATAGGTGTTTCTAGAGTCTTCTTTTAATCCTTCAAGTTTTAACTAGCATGAGTTGGCATTAAAGTGGGTTTAGCCAAATGGCTTGAATACTGGATAGAGTTATAATGGAACAGTGGGATGCAAAGAAGGGAAAAATCGCACCCCTTGCTTTTTCTTTGTCCTCCTTCGCCCTTATTTTTGTGCTCACCCCCCGAATTCCCTATTGCAAGTGTTTACTTCCTATACTTCTTTTTGTGCATGTATACCATATAGCCTAATTGCAAAAGCACAAATTTCTTCGTTTCTCCTTCATCCAGTTTCAGATTTTTGTAAATGGTTCTCATCCTACATGACAAAAGCAGATAGCTTAAAGACAAACTGCAATATTTGAAAAGCAAACATCGATGTATTCTACCTTGTGGTGAAATTTTCTGCTTATCTACCAGAAAAAGCAAATTGTTTCAGAACTATCTATTTTCATGGCAAAAATGGCTACTGTTATGTTACTTAAATTTCTACTCCAATGAGAAGCAAAATTAGTGGTAAGCACAACCGACTCTGATTTTCTAGTGCATTTCTTAAAAGGGAGGAAATTATTATCCTTTGGAAAGTTACAGTGTGCATGTGTGTTGTAAAGTTGCTTGAGGGGGTGAAGCCATGGGGAAGGAATTCCCAGGCGGCAACAGCCTTACAAAGGCCAGTGGGGTAAATTTTGTTAAAATATCAAGGTGACATATCTTCATAAGTTAATACTAGTACTCCCTCCTGCACGCGATGTGTGCATACACAGTGCAGTACAAATTATGCGAAAAAATTGTTAGCAACAACTTAATAATTTATGGTAAGTAATAGTTCATTAAACTTATCAACTTTGTTTGACATACCCTTATTTTCATTGAACTTATCAACTTTGTTTGACATACCCTAATTTCTTCCATAGATTATTGATCCTGTTGTCCTCATCAGAGGGAAAAAAAAGTTTTAGAAAGAATCAAAATAGGCAGAGACCATTGCGCCTCAGAGGTCGGAGGACGATTGGGGAGAATGATGTCCAATAACAACGGTGGCAAGTACTTACATTAATGGGTGTAGTGGCTAAGCAACTGTGGTAGTCATGGAAGCTTTTTCTCAATTTGGACTTGTTTGTTTATTGGAGTCCTTTAGGAGGGGAGAAGATGAGATTGGAGTAAAATTTGATAATGTGAGTGGAAATGTTTTTTCTTTCAGTTGTCGCAGATAGATAGGGAGAAGAGAGAATGTTAGAGACATGTGTGATGTTTGAGAGATTGTGGTGGGATTGGTCATCTGAGATTTTAGGAGAGATGGATAGAGTTATTAGGGGCATTTATTAGATGGTTAAGGAGAGTAGTAGGTAGATAGTTTGTTAGGATTCCTAGATTGTTTTCCAAATTGTCCCTCCATTACATTTTAAGCAATGAAGGGGGTGTTTGGCAAACTGAAAGTGAATTGAAAAGTGAAAGTCACATCCTTTTTGTAAGTGAAAGACGATGTTTGTTTGCAAAATAAATTATTACTGTAACTAAAAAAGTAAAAATGATGTGGCAATATCATATTATTTATTTATCTGAAATTAATTTATAAACCACTCTCCCCCTGCTGACCTATTTAACCATGGAAAATTCTATGATGCATTATAATTTAGGGAGGGGATACATTAATTTCAAAGAAATATCCAACACGCAAAGATGAAATTGGCAAAGTAAAATACTTCATGAAAAAAATTTGTTCAATTAGATCTAAAATCAGAAAATAAATAAAAGTATGAGATGTTATGAAAACCCTAAAAAAGAGATACATAAACCAATGGATCTAAAACTGAAATTAAAGACAGGATTATAAAAGACAAAAGTGAAGTCATTAATGTTTCCCCTCTAATACTGATCATGATACAAAAGACAATGTAGAAAAAGATCAACAAAGCCTAGGTTAAATGCTTCTGAATTTGTAGAAATAGAGATACGAACAGGATAGAAATTAACGGAGGAAAAAAATAAGCAGGGAGAGTAAAGAGGCGGTTGCTAGCACTGGAATCATAAAGAAAGAACTTAAAACTAATAAATATAGTTTTTTTAATTGGAGTGGTCCCTACTTTTCTCACTTTCATCGACTTCAACACATTTTTAGGGAAACTTAAATCTGCGTTAAATCTCTGATGCGGATTCAATTTGACATTTTACTTCCACCACCACTTCCAATTAAAAAAACACCTCAAGTGCTTCGCTTTCACACTTCCTCCTTTCACTTTCGTACAAACAAACATCCCCAAAAGTTGTGAGGTTGTTTAATAGGACATGTTTTGGATTTTTTAAAGCATGACACACACAGGGCTAGAACACCAAAATGTAGGTTTTCTTAAATATTAGTAATAAATGGTACTGAACCAACATAATCTTGTTTCATGCCCCAACCCAAAATACATGTGCGCGCACACTTAAAATCCCCAAACAGCCACCTACTCACACCACAGGCATACACAGAGAGATAAAGATCAATGATTGAAGGCCTTTTTTAGTGTTACCCCCCCTTGTTCCTTATTCCTTGTATTCTCCCTCGAGAAACTCTGGACCATACACCGTTTCTTTTCTTTTCTAAATCAGAATACTTTTGAGTCAAATAAACAAACATGGGGCAACAATACTACATTCTTTTCACTATTTTGCGCTGGGAAGAGGCATTGTGATTTGTGAGGAACAAGTGTCTTGCTGGGAACTTTTGAAACGAATAAACAATAAGAATGTGGTAATAAAGGTTGGTTGATCTTTTGGGTACTTATTAGTGGCAAAATAAGGATAAAGGGCTCAAATCTCAGTGAAAGGCAAATGGTGGAGACGATCTGGTCTACAGTGTATGATTTATAAATACTTTGAACAAAATACATGATTTCATTGCATGTCGAGAAAGGACTCGTCAAGTAAATCACTAACTGATCTTGGTAAGTCTTTTTTCTATGCACCATCTACTATATTTTATAAAAATCTAGTGATAATTCCATGGCTGTGTTAAAATTTGTGTCATTGTATGCGCACTTGCGCAGAGCCTACTTTGAGGCGAACAATTATGATATATGAAGCTGAATCAAAGTATGTGGCCTGGCTTCAATTTTTGAAAACAAGTCAAATTGTTGATCTGTTAACTACAAAGATATGGAAAAATATAAACAAATTTATGTTTAAGCAACCAATGGTTTGTGTATATTAACGTCCTTTGACAGCAAATGCAGCTTTACATACATGATTAGACAGGTTGTGGTTAAGAACTTAAGATTCACAATGTCAATCAATCATTTTAAAGTCCTGAAAAAGCAACTTCTAGACTTCTATTCCTGCAGAAGGTCAGAAACAAATCATGTGATCCAGCTCCTCCTAGGTTTTAGAACCATTGTTCAAATAGAAGTAATAGAATTCTAAATATGAATAATATTATGGCTCAAGGCTGTGGTATGGGGCCAATTTGTTGAGGTGGCATGATTTATTTCTGCTTGGAGTGGCTTTAAATGGTACAGGAGCGTAAGTGTTTGATCCCACAGGCTACTAATTTAGGCTAGTTACTGAACAGGGAGGTTCAGATGATGCCCAACATAAATCTTTTAACTATTAACCTTCTCGCCTTCTTCCAATGCAACTGAGTAGTTTTTTTTTTCAGGCTTAAGTGCAATGAACCACAGGGTGATATGTTGTTAACCAAGGGTATTCCTTCCTTAAGCAAGTTCTCTCTTGTTCTTGGTAATGTTTTTAAAAACCTCCGCCTAGCTCGTCTAGGCGGTACCTAGGCCGCCCGCCTAGTGCTTACACAATACCTTGGTTGTCCACCTAGGTTTTGGGAGTGCCTAGAGGAGCATAGTCCGTCTACATGAACTGCACCTTTTAGGCATTGATCGTGATTTCTTCAGTTGTAGCCTTCACGTCCTCCAAACTCCTCCAGCCTCCAACTATGAACATCTCCTCTACCTCCTATGACCATTAGCAAAGCCTTCTCCACCACCACTTAAACGAAAACCACCACTTAAACGAAGAAATAAATCCTCTTAGACGCCAATCCAGCGCCTAAGCTTTCTATAACATTTGCTATCAATTATTGTAATTAAAAAAATAAAAAATAGGAAAACTGTCAACATAGGTGCTTAGGCTCTGGGCCTTGGGTCCAATGCCTAGGCTGCCTAGCGCTTTCTGTAACATTGGTACTTGGTTTCCTTGGCTCAAATTTGACAACAATATCCAAGAGCTTATATATAGTTATAAAGTAGTATGGCTGGGGTATTCCTGTGTGAGGCCCCATCCTTTTTTCTCAAACACAAAATAAAAATAGAAATAAAATAAAACAAAAAATAAATAAGGGAGCTTATATCATTATTATAGACAGTTGTAAAATGTCATCTAAATTTGTATTCATTCTTCTCAAAAGGGTAATGTTCCATACAACGACATTTGATGGGGAAAATGATTAGATAGTTGACTGACTAAATAAATAATGTATTCTATCTGAGCCCATTGGTGAGAATTTTCTACATTATCTTCATAACATGCTATAGTCATACACTTTTGTTAACCCTTCTGTACTTTTTCAAGTGCAGATCCTTGTCAACGAAGTGAATGCACATTATTTGGTGGGCACTATCTTTCAGTTCACGTATAATGTGATCATAACCAATTAAGATTTTTTTTTTCTTATTATATCAAGCATCCTCTGAATGAGAGACTGATATTTCATTAATCATTAGCCAAAACACATTTACTAATAGCTTATGTATCTTTCCCATTAATAGTCGTCTGGTTTTCTTATTCTCCATTCACTTTAGTTACATTTCTAGCTTTTTTAATGGAGTCATGAACTAATGCATTTTCCCCCCTCAATCGTTATTTTTGTTATAGAATGACTATGTTCAGTCAGATCAACAAGCTTTCTATTATTTAGAGAAGGCTGTTGACCAGGTATTCTTCCTATCCACAAGTTTCATAGTTACATTTTTTTTATCTGACGATTCTCACTCAAATTTATATGCTGTTCTAGTTGCATCCAGGTGCTTTGTATCTTCTTGGTGCAGTATATTTGGCTGGAGATTGTGTGAAGAAAGACATTGCTTCTGCAGTGTGGTGCTTCCATCGGGCATCGGAAAAGGTTTTTAACGTGTTCTTTATTCAATAAGTTGTACTCTATTTTAGTAGAAGCATACGCACAGCAATATCAGGTGTTGAGTTGCTGAGGAAACAATTAATTTTCTTTAAAAGAAATCACATTAAGCTTATAGCACTCTGCTGGCGAATGATCAGCGAGAATTGTTATATCATGTATTTCCATAGTTACATCATCAAGAAAAGTTATAGAAGTTTGTTGTAATCTCACATTGAAAACATTCTTTTTAAAATAGTGGTCTTATCTAGTCATATGATCACATGAGAATAGCTGAAATATATCGTAACCCTAAATCAATCTCATGATGTTGTAAAATATCTGATCATATTAGAGATAGAGTATTAGAAAAGCTACAGAATTTTGTTTTACGCTCACATTCAGAAAACGTACAATTGTATCCTATAAATAAAGTTTGACTATCCATGTTTCTTTTGGTTTAATCACTTCTAATATATGTTATCAGAGCCTGTTATGTTTCCACAACCTAAACTCTAACCGTACTTCCAAAAAAAATGCAGGCACACACTCTTCTATCTTCTTCTCTAACAAACTAACTATTCTAGTAGATATCGTCAAAGGACATTGCCACTATACCAAAACTCCGAAATGGGGGGTGAGGATTGAGGGTTATAATTTAATACGCTAATATCCCCCATAGGTTGAGAACCTTTTTTGGGCCAAGACTTGGAACTCTTGGTCCGGTTTTCTTTAATCTGCTTTAAAGTCATTGTTAGTAAGAATTGAATTTGGTTTGCTCTGTTATAATGTCAAATGACTTTTCACTATAGCAAAATTTCAGTGTTGTGGTGAGGATTAAGGTTTATAATTTTATACTCTAGACATTTCAAATTGAAAGAAATGAAGTTGAGGTTAAATTTTATTTTGCTAAATGAACTATCAAGGGGAAAACTATTGGTGAGGTGCACCCTATCAGTCTCATCAGAGCAGGTGAATCTGACAACCTTTATCTCTTAACAGATTATTATATTAAATGATATTCAATGGAAATAATGGGTATGAGGTGGCGTCTCGTTTTGCTAAATGAGCTACTAAGAGTTAGCCATGTGATGAGGCCCACCTTACTAGTTACATTAAAAGGTATGGACCTCATCTTTCTATCTCTTGGTAGGTCATTTTGCTAATGAGCCGCCACCTCATAACCATCATTCCCATATTCAGTATCCCCATTTATAATTCATTGTGTGTGAAACTAATCTCTGTGACCGTGCAGGGCCATGCAGGAGCAGCGATAGCATATGGATCGCTACTTCTTAAAGGTACTTCCATTTAGCATTTGTCCCCACTTATTTCTATTTAACCAAATTTACGGAAAATATTGGCGACTGTGTCCTCGGTTTCGTCTTTAAAGGTGTCAGAGTACCGGAGGTGATAACCAGGTTTGAAGCGAGCAGGAGCCCATTGACTGGAGGAGCGAAGAAGAACTCCAAGAACGTGCGAGAGGATCCAGTGAAGAGGGCCAAGGAGCAGTTCCAGATTGCTGCAGAGGCTGGGTCTGATCTCGGCCTCCGGTGGCTGAAAAGGCTTGAAGATATTGAGAGGTCTCAGGCTAAAGAAGCAACTTAATGATGGTTTCTCTCATGGATTTAACGCATGTCTGCAGTTTGTGAAGAATGCATGTTCACACAAAAGTTTATATAAAATTGTTCTTCACCGTAATGCTTTTCCTTTTAAATGTAATTTTGTAGTTTTGAGCAATAGAAATGGTTGGAATAATTTACGGTTAAAAGGCTTTATCTATTTACTTTCTTGTTTTAGCACTTGTAAGATCGAGCCTGTAACTACAGTTACAATTTATATACATTGTACTTGTAATTAACTGTTTTGTTACAAATGCATTTTTTTCCAAGTTCAGTTTCAAAATGATTGTGCTTCGAGGAAAAGCTCAAGAGTCAATTTACAAATCATATCATATCATACTCCCTTTAAAAGTGAGAGTTGTGGAAAAACTTTTTAAATATTATATTACCCTTATTCTTTTTTGATATTACCTTCTAATAGTAACTAGACTAAATTAATTATCATTGTTAATTAATTATATTATATGTCACTTTACATTTGTATAATCTGGTCCCTAAAACTTTCGACCTTATTTTAAAACTCTACACCATATTAATTATTAGTAATGTATAATAATATGTAAATAGATAATTTCATGTTAATAAAGTACTTATGGAAAGAGAAAAAGAGGGAATTTTGTGGAAAAACTTTCCAATGACTATATTACCCTTGATCTTTTTTTATATTACCTTCTAATACTCATTAAACTAAATTAATTATCATTGTTTAATTATATTATATGTCACTTTAAGTTTGTATAATTTGGTCCCTAAAACTTTCAATATTATTGTAAAACTCTACATCATATTAATTATTAGTAATGTATAATAATATATTAATAGATAATTGTCTATTAATAAAGTATTTGTGGAAATAGGAAACATAGAATTATTCTGAAATTATGTCATGACACTCATGTAGGGAATTACAAAGAGCATCCTAATGTTTAGGTACATAACAGAAGATGCATACATAAAAATTTAGAAAATATTAAGATATTTAAGTGCACTAAGATATATTATCTAAAATTAAAAAAAATGCAGCAAGTTACAAGTGGAGGCATATAAGTATAATTTTGGTAAACTATAAGGCATTTAAGTTCGTGAAGCCTATACAAGATTTGAAACCTTTGTTATCCATAAACTATAGTATATGATCCCATTGATAAATAATATTCATCGTACAATATGAAGCCAGATGCGTAGCTTATATTTGTATTGTAGAGGAGATGTGGAAAAATTAAAGTATCATATTTTGAACGAGTCTCAAGATTTTGAATTATTTCCTGAAATTATATACTTTGCTTAGAAAACTTTAGAAGAGGCTTTTGAAGGACTACTACAAGGTGTTGGACATCAAATAAAAATTGAACAAATAAAATCTATGATATCGAATTCCAAAAACAGGGAGATGTATATAACACTAGTGTCATATGAGATAATATTCATACATAACATGACATTATAATTTGTAATATAACATATTAATGTATTTTAAACATAAGAATTTGCATCAAGATATATGAATAAGGTTTGGAAGAGCTGAAAGTGGAGAAAATTGGGAGAAGAATTGTAGCCTTTATGGGTTTTATGAGTTCCAATTTTGTTTCCCAAACACAATCCAAAACCAATTAAAAGTGACAATTTTCTCGACATCTTCAAAGGAATATATTTGCTATATTTACGATAGTGGTCGATATATCAAAAAAAATCACCAAACAAAAGAAAACAACATAAAATATTATCAAGATAAAATTTTTAACCCGATATATTGGCCGATAAGTCAATATATCAATCAATATTTATGCAATGCCTATAAGAGCAAACATGTAAAGGTTAGTTAGATATTAGTTCATTGATTTTAAATATCCAAAAATTCTATGTTATACCCTCACATTTTTTAAAATGCTTATAATTTTAGGGACTAATATTAAATAATTAAAATTCTGATGGACAAATTATGAATAAGTCATATTTAAAAGAAGAGTTAATTTTTAAAAACCCTCTCAACTATAAGGATTGTCTTAAAAACCCATCGAACTGATTCAATGTGACAAAATCCCGTTCTTATGGGGGGTGTATTATAGATAACCTTTCTCAATTTTTGTGTAATTTTAGAAATGACATCTCAACTATAATGTGTCTCATAAAAAATCCCCTAATCTTTTATACTTCTATCAACAAACCTCCTTAAAATAGTCACTTCAATATGTGATTTGGATAAAATACACTCTTGAAGAAAGCAATTTCTGTTAAAAAGAAACCGTCAACCGATAATAAAAGGACCGCAACCAATTTGCAATTATTTTTCCCTCTATATCACCTCTTTTTCATTCATCTGGAAACCAAAGTAATTCTTTTATGGTTGATATATATTGTTGTCTTTACAAATCAAGTACTTGTTACATAATAGATATGACTCAATGATATTAGTTTTGACAAGCTAAGTTTAAGTAGGAAAATTTCACAGGGGTTAAATCAAAAAAAAAATTTCAATTGAGATAGATAATCTACAAAACACCCAAAACTTGGCGGAGATTTCCTCGGGAGGGGCGTTGATGGGGAGGGGGGTTGACATGCACCATATAGTTGAGGGGGAGTTTTCTATAATTAACCCTTAAACAAAAGCATAACGTAAGGTACATGTGACATCAAGTTTATAAGAGTGGAGTTTATAGCAAGTCTATCACTCAATGAACTGGTTTGTGTTATTTGTCATTAAATTTATCTTGCACATCAACTCTGAAAATCTTTTGCTATAAGAATGTCTAAGGGGGGTTAGTCACCTAGAACTTAAAATTGGAATTAAGATAATCTGTGGGATAACTTTTTAAGGTGTTAGTCACATAGAACTAAAACTAGAACAAAATTTTACAGTGTTAGTCAAGTAGAACTCTAACAAAACTATAATTGGGATAATGATATAAAATTATCCTATTTTTTTATTTTCCTATACAAAAATGAGAGTTCTAGTCTCTCAAATTATTCCAAGTTTTAGCTTGGAACTAGGTGGTAAAAATCTAGAACTCATATTTATTTTGTTATTTTTTTATTTTTTCTTTACTTCTTTCCTATTATGGTTATCACTATAATTAGACCATAATAATAATAATAATTATCAATATTTTATAGTCTAATCGAAAGTTATTTAATAGTAAAGAACATTTTTGTAAGCAATTATCAATCAATAATAGTAAGTTTAAAATACATAAATAGTATTTATATCTTCAAAATGCATAAATACATATTGCATGATTATAAAAATTTATCCCACATTATTTTATCAAAATATCTCGTTTCACAAAATTATTCCTATTTATCCCACTAAAATATCTCACTAGCGAAAAAATATTCCACTTTAACAATTATCTCATTTTTGCATGAAAATGTGCCAATTGACTAACACCCCTAAGAGAAATTTATTATTTATATGAGATGCGTATGTGATCCTTCTGATTCCTCTTGTCTTTCATGATTTGTAATAAATTATTTGACAAAATAAATTAATTTGTAATTTTATATTACTCGCCTTCTTTTAAGTTTATGAAGCTTAAAGCTTGGATATGTGTATCATTGCAGATATTGTATTTTTGTAATTCCTTAAGCTAAAATTTTGGATATTGTTTGACATTGGATAGATAACAATTATTTTGTTAAAATACAATCAATATGAGTGCATAATATGTATAAATCATTCTCAGACTATATTTTATAATTTTCTAAAACTAGCTAGAGAGTAATCATTTTGACAGATCAATTAATAGTCGGGAAGATGTAAAAAGAGTACAATATCCGATTTTGGAATTGACCACATTATTTATATTTTCCTTCTTGATTGCATTTGCACATTCTAAATTAGAAAATTACAAAAAAAGTTCTCGAACATCTATAATACTTAGTCGCCGGATAAGCAATAGGTAGAAGTAAATAATATGTGGAAGTGATTTTTTATAATTGAACAAAATCCTTAATGACTAGATAGAATCTACCATCTTTCTTTGATAAATTCAAGAATTTATTTTTTCATTAATAATGATAGTTTTTTTCCATATTGGTCCCTTACATCATTAATATTTTGAAATTATACATCAAATTACTAATTAACGGTAAATCGTTAATATTTGAAATTATACATTCAAATTACTAATTAACGGTATATCATTAATATTTTAAAGCTTTAAACATAACTATTTCTTTGAAAGACAAAATGTTAAAACCAACAAGTAACACATGAAAAATATCCAAATTTTTTTAAATATATTATGATAATTATAAAGATTTTTGCAACCATGTTATAGTAGATGAATAAACTTAAAGTAAATAATTAAGATATTTGACTAGGTGCAGTGTACGTGCATTCCACCTAGTAAGACAATATGTGTTAGTGACAAATCCCTATTAATATGTTTTTTTTTTGTTTTAAAAAAATTGATTTGTGTGTATGTTCATACATAACTGTCATTATGAAACTGCTGACATAACTGCCACTTTCATCAATTTTACATGAAGTCACCACTTTTATACACACATTTGATGTGATTTATTGTTACTATAATTATGAAATATTGGAGTTAACTGCAACTTTCATCAATATTATATGGAATCACCACTTTCATAAACGTATTTGATGTGTTTATTTGTTCCTTTGATACAGAAACTGCTGAGTTGACTGTAACTTTCATCAGTTTTACATGAAATCACGTGTGGAGCATTAGAGAAGGTGTAAGATCATATTGAACAAGTTCGCTAGATAACTGGTGTTTGGAGTAGAGGACTCTCGTACTAGTAATTTTTTTACATGAATTGTCATGTTCAAAGCCATCCTTAAAGCAAGATATGTGGAAAAAACTTTCATCACATTTAATTCAAATGTATTAGTATTTTTAAAATGAGGAATGTTGCACAACTATGATGTTCCTATTAGAAATTTGGAACAAGTTATGCTCTCTAATTACTGTTAGATCTGAATAAAACTTGAGATCTAAATTATAAAGCCATGATTAATTCGAAGAGATTAACAATAATCAAAAGGAGTGGAAGCTTACACCTGAATCCATAGATAAAACTTGAGATGAGTTTTGGATCTTCTAACCTTAGGGTTTCTCTAACCAAATTTCTCTCTAGATGGGGGTGACGAGAATTAGAGAGTGTAACCCTAGATTAGGGACCATAACCCCTTATTTATAGATGTTGTACATTTACAATTTGGCCCCTCATCAAATCACAATTACAACCTGGTATTTGCACATATAACCCCATGACTTATTTAAATACCCATTAACCCAAATTAATTGATCACTTTAGTGGGTTATCCTGAAAGATAGCAATACACATTAATTAATCATATGTGCCCACAAATAGATTTATTAGATTAAATCCAACAATCTCCTACTTGGGCACCATATGATTCCTTAAATTGTGTATAACCTTATGAGCTCAAAATTGCTATCACTGAAAAGATATTTCCGAACAATCTCGTCCATTGACTATATCAATATAGGATCATAGCAGCCTTCGTCACATTTATCGTGACTCGACCCATCAATGGTCACATACACCAATACAATCAAACGACATAGATCAATCATGAATGTGCAGCATGAAAATTACATGCAATGTGATCAATACATGTCTATTTTTAACTGGTCCTACTTTAGTGAGGTCAAAACCAAACATAATGTAACAGAGTATCTTAACTGAATACTTTATTCTGATCAGACAATACAACCAAACATAAAGCACCAAAAAAAATTTACAAACTCCCACTAAATCATGATATCCTCGAATAACACCACACCCATATGAGCAGTGTGCTCATGAAAGACCTTGGGTGGTAATCCCTTAGTAAGAGGATCAGCTATCATGGAGTTTGTCCTAATGTGCTCTATGGATTCTGTCCACTCTGTACCCTTTCTTTAACAACCAGGAACTTAATGTCATTATGTTTTGACTTAATTGAGCTTCTGTTGTTATTAGAATACAATTACTGCAGATTTATTATCACAATATAACATTAGTGGTCTTTCCATATTTTTCAGAATGCGCAGTCCCGTGATAAAATTTCGCAGCCATATTCCCTGATTGGATGCCTCATAGCAAGTTACAAATTCTGCTGCCATAGTGGAGGAAGCTACAAGTGTCTATTTAATACTTTTCCATGATATAGCTCCTCCTGCTAACATATAAATATAGCCTGATGTAGACTTTCTGCTATCTTGGCATCCAACAAAATCAGAATCAGAGTACCCAATGACCTCCAGCTGATCTGATTTTCTGTATGTGAGCATATAATCTTTTGTTTTCTGAAGATACCTCATAACCCTTTTGACTGCTATCCAATGATCCATACCAGGGTTGTTTAAGTATCTACCTAACATCCCAACAATGTACGCAATATCCGGACGCGTACATACCTGAGCATACATTAGACTTCCTACAGCCGAAGCATAAGGAATCTTCTGCATTTCCTGAATTTCAAGGTTGCCTTTAGGGCACTGATTGAGACTAAACTTGTCTCCTTTAGCCACAGGGGTATCTCCTGGTCTGTAATATTGCATGCCAAATCTTTTAAGTACTTTATCGATATAGCTCTTTTGTGATAATCCAAGAATACCCCGAGAGCGATCTCGATGTATTTGGATTCCTAATATAAAAGAGGCGTCCCCAAGATCTTTCATCTCAAAATTCTTTGATAGAAATCTCTTGGTTTCGTGCAACATGCCTATATCATTAGTGGCAAGCAATATGTCATCGACATACAGAACCAGAAAAATATACTTACTCCCACTGAACTTGTGATATACACAGTCATCAACAATGTTCATCTCAAAACCGAACGAGACAATTATTTGTTGAAACTTGTGATACCATTGACGAGGAGCTTGTTTGAGTCCATAGATGGATTTTCTTAATTTGCAAACCATATTCTTTGGGTCTCCCGATACAAAGTTTTCTGGTTGCCCCATATAAATCATCTCATCAATGTCTCCATTGAGAAATGCAGTCTTAACATCCATCTGATGTAACTCAAGATCATAATGAGTAACAAGTGTCATGATTGTTCTGAATGAGTCTTTCGATAAAACCGGAGAGAAAGTCTCTGTATAATCAATGCATTCCTTTTGAGTAAAGCCTTTACCTACAAGACGTGCCTTATACCTCTCCACATTACCATTTGCATCCCGCTTGGTTTTAAATATCCATTTACAACTAATTGGTTTTGCACCTTCTGGCAATGGGACAAGTTCCCAAACCTTATTGTCTTGCATAGACTTGTACTCTTCATTCATGGCATCAATCCACTGTTGAGAGTTAGAACTTTTCATGGCCTGAAGGAAGTTGATTGGATCATCTTCTAACATTCCATTACTTTCCTCATGTTCTTGGAGAAATACAATGTAATCATCCGGAATAGCATTTCTCCTTTCTCTCGTGGATCTTCTTAATGGCACTGGTTCTTGAGGTTGTTGAGTTTGTTCTTCTGGAACAGGGAGTTGTTCAACATTGACATCTTGAGGTTCCAGATTTACTTCTTGAGCAACAACAGGTATAGTAACCTGAATATTGTTAAAAATAACTGTATGGATTGGATCCGAAGCCAGTTCCTCCTCAAAACCAAGGTCTCTGACCTTATTTGTCCCCCCAAACTCAACATCCTCAAAGAATGTTGTTGTTCCCGTCTCAAAAATATTCCTGAGTGTGGGATCATAAAACTTATAGCCCCTAGAGCGTTCAGAGTACCTAATAAAGTAGCTGCTAACTGTTTTGGAGTCTAATTTTTTTCATTTGGCCTATAAGGCCTTGCCTCAGCTGGACATCCCTAAATATGTAAGTGCTTTAAACTAGGCTTTCGACCAGTCCAAAGCTCATAAGGTGTTTTAGCAACTGCTTTACTTGGTACTCTATTCAGAATGTAAGCTGCTGTCTTTAGTACTTCTCCCCAGAGTGACTCTGGTAAAGAAGAATGAGCAATCATGCTTCTTACCATATCCTTAAGAGTCATGTTTTGTCTTTCAGCTACACCATTCATGCTAGGTGAACCCGGCATGGTGTACCATGGGACGATACCGCATTCCTTTAGGTATCGAGCAAATGGTCCTGGATGTTGTTCACCTGAACCATCATATCTGTCGTAGTACTCACCACCACGATCAGATCTAACGGTTTTAATTCTTCTGTTGAGTTGATTCTCAACTTCAGCTTTATAGGCTTTGAACATGTCCAGATACTCAGATTTTTCATGAATGAGATATAGGTACCCATAACGTGAGTAATCGTCTATGAATGATATAAAACATTGTTGACCATTCCAGGATGCCGTAAGGAATGATCCACAAATATCTGTATGTATCAATTCTAAGACTTCCGAAGATCTGTTGGCACCTAATCTCTTAACTTTGGTCTGTTTTCCCTTAATACATTCAACACATACGTCGAAGTCCAAAAAATCAAGGGAAACCAAAATGCCATCAGACACAAGACGCTCAACTCTACCTTTTGAGATATGACCCAAGCGCTTATGCCATAATGACGCCGAATTTTCCTTATTTAATTTACGCTTAGTACCACACGATTCCGCATGCAAAGTTTCATTATAAGAAGCAATTGTATCAAGCAAATATAGGTTGTCATAAGTACTCAAGTAACCAGTTCCCACAACATTTGAATTAAAAGATAAACTGAATTGATTGTTTCCAAATGAACAAGAATAACCTGATTTGTCTAATACAGATACTGAAATCAAATTCCGTCTAAAAGACGGTATCACAAAAGTATCTTTTAAGTCCAAATAAGAACCAGTACCTAATAGCAACCTAAAATGCCCAATTTCTTCCACATCTACCGATTGACTGTTGCCCATAAAGATGTATCTTTCAACATCACTTGGCTTTCGGTAGCTCAGGCAACCCTGCATAGAAACACTTATGTGAGTAGTAGCACCAGAGTCTAACCACCAAGTGTTTCTAGGTACTAAAGCTAAATTAACCTCAGAACAGACCAAAGTAAGGAACGTACCCTTATTAGCACGCCAGGCGTGATATTTTGTACAATCCTTCTTTACGTGTCCAGGCTTGTTACAGAAGAAACAATCCTGATTATCCTTATGTTGTTTCTTCTGAATTGGACACTTAACAGCTTCATTATCATTCTTTCTTTTCTTGCCCTTATCCTTAGGGGCATAGGCCAAATGAGCACTTTCAGTCTTATCTTGCTTCAACCTGTCTTCTTCTCGCACACAGTAAGAAATGAGCTCATTTAGAGTCTATTTCTCTTTTTGGCAGTTATAACTGACCTTAAACTGATTAAATTATGCAGGAAGAGATAACAGAACCAGATGCACCAATAACTCATCACAAAGATCGAGTTTAAGTACCTTAAGCTTTGAAGCAATATGAGACTGTTTGTGGAAAAATTTGCAGTAAAAGAAATGAAGGAAAATTTGATTTGTATTCCTTTGATCTCAATTACAATTGGATTTCCTGATTACAAAAAAGAGGAGAATGAATTCGATTCTCCCCTTTGTTTAATTCTGGGTTCTTCACGGTGGCGATGGAGTGCCTCGTTCGAATGCTTGCGTCGAATTTGCTCTCCGTTGATGATCCAACGTTTGATTCACTGGAACGATGTCTTCTCCTCACGATTTGATGTTGTGGAGAACTTGCGTGGTAAGTTTGAATCTCTGGACGAGTTGATAACTCTGAATGAGTTGGAAACTCTTGAAAAAGAGTTGATTTGAACAGAGAATCAGTTCTCAAGCCAAGGCCGAAGTCTTCAAGGAATGCTCCAAAGGATGAATGCCGATCTCTCAATCTATGATGCTCCAAGATCTCCCCCTTTGCTGCCAAGTCCCAGATCCGAAAATACCAGCTCCAGGATCAAAAAGCCAGATCCGAACTAAGCTGATTTCTTAGTTATTTATAGGGGATAAAGGGGTGTAACCGTCCCCTTAATTCACTCATAAATGGGGATAATGGGATGTAACCGCCCCTTAAATCACTCCTGAGTGGAGTTATGATCCCCTCATATCGTGGAAAACAGTTCTGAAAGCTCGGACGAATCGGCTGGAAGCTGCGTTGGCAGTTTATTGGAAGCTGCGTTTGGCGGTTTATTGGAAGCTGCGTTTGACAGCTTTTGGAGCTGCGTTTGTGATCGAACATGAGCTGCGTTGGCAGCCGGATCTGAGCTGCGTTTGCAGCTTTTGGAGCTGCGTTGGCAGCCGAATATGAGCTGCGTTTGCAGCTTTTGGAAGCTACAATTGGCAGCGGATGGAAGCTGCGTTTGGCAGCGGATGGAGGCTGCGTTTGTAACTTTCGGAGGCTGCATTTGAGCTGCGTTCGTGGCTATGAACGCGGTGCGTCTTGATGCTGGTACGTGGGGAGGACTTCCACGTCTTAGTTTGAAGAGACCGTCGATTTGTAGTTGTTTCTGTCAGAGCGTTGCAAAGATCGTCGTTTTGTAATCTTTGCTTTAGCTCTTTGATATGTGAGAGTCGTCAAATTGTAACTCCTGATGTTGATTGTGAAGGCTGTTAATTAGAGCTTTCATCAGTTGTCGTGAAGATCGTCAGATTGTAACCTTCAGTGATCTACGTGAAAGTCTTCAAATTGTAGCCTTCTAGAAGTCGTCAGATTGTAACCTCCACCATCGGTGTTTGATGGGGAATCAGCTATCTATTGTGATTTTTAGACAGCCTACAGAACCCCCTCCAAAGTTTTCGAAAGTTAGCAGTTGACTGGGACGAATTTTCGGAATACTTTGGATCTAAACTCTGACCTTGGAGTTGTTGATTCCTTGTGATAAAGGATTTGTTCTCTGCACTTGCTTTGATGGCATCTTCGTTGAAGGGATTTGCCACGTAGGACCTGTATGAAGGTATGCGTCATAATCCTGCTTCTGGAATGTGAAGGTGGACCCTGCATTTTGAACTTGAGATGCGGGTCTCATCCTTGCATGTTGAATTTGGAACATGGGTGTGATCTCGGCGTTCGGTTTTTGCATCACGGGTCTGACCTCAACGTTTTGACTTAAGACATGGAAGTGGCTTCCATGCATTTTTGACTAAGTCTTTGAGACTTGTCTTTGGCTCATCTGTTTTAAGTCCCGGCTCACATCCATTAAGCTGATAGGCCTGCAAACATGCATAGGATTTTTGGCAAACCCTCAGCCATCAACGGATTTGATAAGCCTTTACCGACTACCGTTTGAGTCGGGCTAGCATGTAGATTGTTTAAGTCTGTTCCATATGTAACGTTGTGCTAAGAGAATGAACCCTCTTAGACTTAATGCTATGATTTTGAATACATAGACTTTGTCATTTTCACGGGAAAAGACTAACCGACAACGCGTGTTAGGCGTAGGTTTATCTCTAATTAGGGATCGAGATAAAGTCCCCCATGCATGTGAGGCATGGATTTTGATGTTCTTTTCACGATAAAAGACTAACCGGCAACGCGTGTTAGGCGTAGACTTATCTCAAATTAGGGATCGAGATAAAGTCCCCCATGCGTGTAAGGCATGGATTTCGGTGTTATTAATAACAACCTACCATGATGTTAAATACGTGGGCTTTACCATTTTTTACGGGAATGCGCTACCCGGCAGCATGTGTTAGATGCAGACTTATCTCTATTTAGGGATCAAGATAAAGTCCCCCATGCGTGTAAGGTATGGATTCAGAGATTATTAATTTAATGATAATCACTGGCTACGATATTAAATACGTAGACTTTGTCGTTATTTCTTCCTGTGTTACTTGCAACACTGAAAGAAAGTTGGAAGCGCCAGATGTGTAATATTAACTTGGCATGAATTTTCACCTAGAGTAAAATTCAGAAATTTTCTTTATTATCACTAAGATAATTCCAGAACATGTTTAATCCGCTGGGGATTTTATAATGAAGACTTGCTATTCTTGTTGAAAAAGGATTAACAAGTTCATTGGGGGGGTTTGACTGTTAGAGGTGTGATGTTAAGCTAACAGAAATTTGTTACGATTGGAGCAACTTTGTGGACTTATCATCCTATTAAAGAGGATTGATAAGTGGATTTTGTCAAATGTGTGATGTTAACTTGATGGGAATTTATTGCGATCGGAGCAACTTTGTGGACCTATCATCCTATTGACGAGGATTGATAAGTGGATTTTGTCAGAGGTGTTTTGTTAACGTGACAAGATGAATATTGCGATCGGGATAATTTTGAGGACCTATCGCTCTATTGACGAGAATCGATAAGTTAATTTTGTCAGAGGTGTGGGATTAACATGACAAGAATAATATTACGATCGGGGCAACTTTGAGGACCTATCGCTCTATTGAAGAGAGTCGATAAGTGGATTTTGTCGTCAGAGGTGTGATGTTAACTTGATAGGAATTTGTTGCGATTGGAGCAACTTTGTGGACTTATCATCCTATTGAAGAGGATTGATAAGTGGATTGTCAGATGTATGATGTTAGCGTGACAAGAGAATGTGTACTTGTGATTTGCACAAAGTCTTGGGAATTAGCGTCTCGCTAGGGAGACTTGCTACGTGAGTTTATCATCAGAAGCGATGAGTTTTGATACTTGTGATCTGAATAAGATTTTGAAGACTTAGTGTCTTGTTGGGGAAGATTGCGATTTGAGCAATTTTGAAGATCTATCATCCTATTGATAAGGATTGATAAGTTGATTGTCAGAAGTGTATTGTTAACGTGACAAATTAGGAGTGATGCAAGCTGCATTCATACTCTGTGGGGGTGATGATCGTCAAAAGTGTAATATTAACTCAACGATGTGAAAGATTCGTTACTCTTAATCCAGTGGATTCCAAGTAACCAACCCCCAGTCTTGATTAAGACTTAGCAGGGGAATAAAAAGAGGTAGACAAGGCACATCACCTAGTGGGGTACTATCCATGAAGTCGGAATAGAGGCACATCACCTGGTAGGCCATTATCTGATGAGTTTGACTATCAGATGTAGCTGTGATAGTTTTGTGGACCTGCCATCCTATTTAAGAAGATTGGCAAGTTGATGGACTATCAGAGGTAACTGTTAACATGATAGTTTTTGTGGACCCGTCATCCTATTGAAGAGGACTGTCAGGAGAATTTGGAGAGAATGGACTATCAGAGGTAACGGTTAACGTGATAGTTTTGGTGAACCCGCCATCCTACTTGAAGAGGATTGGTGGGGGAATTTAGAGGAATAGACTATCAGAGGTAACGGTTAACGTGATAGTTTTTGTGGACCCGCCAACTTGATAGTTTTGACAGATTTCATGGTTGACAGAGGTATTCTATTGAACATGATAACTCAAAAAATTTATTACTCATTATCCAATGAACTACAAATAAACCAACCCCCAGTCTTGAACAAGTGCAGGGGAAAAAGGATAGACATGGCACATCGCCTAGTGGGCCATTATCTAATGAGTTTGACTATCAGAGGTAATTATTAACATGATAGTTGTTGGACCTGCCATCCTACTAAAGAGGATTAGCTTCAGTGGCAGTAGTATCTTCCCCTTCTGACTGAGAAGATTGAGCTTGGTCCGATTGCTCCGGTGGATCCTGCCTACTTTGTTCTTCAGCTTTGACCCTGACAATAATCTTTTGAGCCTGTTCACCTTGAGAAATTAGTTGTCTCCAGGAATGGCATTCTGTAACCCTCATTTGTGCTAAAAGGTCGGTCTGCAAGTTATGTCGACAGGTATCCACTAAGGTAGACTGTGTCATACCTGTCGGGCATCGAAGAGCCATGTTTCGGAACCTTTTGACGAAGGCTTTAACGGATTCCCTCTTCTTCTGCTTAGTGGTGAGAAGGGTATGGATGGAGACTTCTGTATCATCTTCAAAGAATCTTGACAGGAAGAGTCTCTCTAGATCTGCCCACTTTTGGATACATCCCGTAGGCAGCTTCCTGAACCATTCAAAGGTAACTCCTTTGAGGGTGCCAATGAACAATCGAGCTAGTATGGCGTCGTTTGATATCATATTCCCAGTCCGTGACCTGAAATGATAAATATGCTGGTTCGGTGATCCCGTACGTTCCGTCAAAAATTTGTAGCGTTAGGACTTCGAATTTTGGAGGATAAGGGGCTGTATCCCATTCGGCAGGATAGGGTCTGACAACTCCCTCATCTTGGAGCTCACTTCTGGTAGCAATGATATTGAGGCGGGCTTCCAATTCTTCTATTTTGGCAGACTGAAGATTCTGCTCGTTCTCCGTCTCTCTTCCTTCATCAGAGGAAGATTCCAGGTTGTGGGCTTCTTGTTCAGAAGCCGTGTCATCAACCACTTTTTCCTTCCCTTTGCTTGTGTGAGGTTAGGATGAAGACGTTTTTTCTCTCCGGGAGGATTCTTGCCTAGGTGGCGAATCTGTCTTCTGAGATTTTCTCTTGTCTGCGACGAGTTGAGTCAACAGCACTAGGAGTTCATTGATGGCCTCCTGCTGAGATTTGAGCATGGCCTCTTGTTCATCAAGTCTCTTCGCGAGATCTTCATGGTTTTTTGTCACATAGGTGGAGCTCTCATGTTCAACAAAAGAGCTTGATGATTGAGACTCTGCAATGGCTGAGTGTTCATCATCGGAATTAGTTCCTCTGGCTAACCTCCGATAGTTAACAGGGGGAATGGCTCCTGTTCGCGTCCGAGTGCGTTGATAGATTCCTTCAAACCCGTTAGCGATTTCTTTGACGGTCGGTGAACGACTAGTGTCAGAGTCATCGGAACTAGGATCTGAGGCTTTCCCTCTGCCGATCATGTTGATCGTGACCCCAGGATACTTGGTCTCTGGAGACTTCTTCATGTGAGAACGTCGTCGTTGGTTGGGCAAAGCAACGTTCATAAATTGGTCGAATAGTTTGGCCGCATATGAGCAGAACTGACATCCTGAGAGGACCATATGAATCAGTCGTTTACATTGGAATGAATGAATGTCTTGTTGCATCGGTCTTTCTCTCGATATGAACTCTCTCAAATCTGTTGTGAAGATTCGAGGAGAATTACTCACTGCTCGTGAGGTTTGAATTGGAACCTCCAGTCTATGATTGGACAGGACTGGTTCTTGGTGAACATGAATCTGGTTGAGATGTCTTGGATCCATGAACTTCTTATATCCGCCCCTCAATTTAATCGCGCTACGCAGAGTATTCGGGGGTCTCGCTGCTCGGTCAGCGAGCCGGGGGTCTAAGGGGTGGCGCGCCCCTAGCTGGGGGGTCCGGGGGGTGGACTACCCCCCGGCGGGGTTCGGGGCAGCGCCCCGAAGCTCCACGGTATACACCAGGTCTTATATTGGATTTCATTACCCGAACGCATACATGAGCTCCAGGTGTTGCTGGTGAAACGCAGTCCTGAGGGATGCGTTTAGCTTGGCTTATGCAAAGCTTGCGTTGAGACTCAAAAACGCGGAGCTCGCATTGATTGGAGGATTGATTATTTTGGAGTTGTGCCGAAGCTAAGTCCTCTCCTTCAGAGAGGGGACTGTATGAACAGTGCAACCCCCAAGGGAGACAGTCCTTCAACGAGTTGGCCACCATTGGAGCTTTAGTCTCCTTGAATACTTTGCGGATCTTGCGCATAGCCCTGGAGTTGAAGGATCCGGATGAGAGGGTCTCCTCAAACTTGGCTTGATCAAACTCAACAATAAGAGTTTCGATAGTTGTTCCAATGAGATGAACGTCGGATTGCGTCACCCCTTCTTCGTCAGAGAAGCTAGTCCCCAGCGGAGTCGCCATCTTTTGTTTGTGGAAAAATATGCAGTAAAAGAAACGAAGAAAAAATTGATTTGTATTCCTTTGATCTCAATTACAATTGGATTTCCTGATTACAAAAGAGAGGAGAATGAATTCGATTCTCCCCTTTGTTTAATTCTAGGTTCTTCACGGTGGCGATGGAGTGCCTCATTCAAATGCTTGCGTCGAATTTGTTCTCTGTTGACGATCCGACGTTTGATTCAAATGCTTGCGTCAAATTTGCGTCGAATTTGCTCTCCGTTGACGATTTGACGTTATGGAGAACTTGCGTGGTAAGTTTGAAACTCTGGACGAGTTGATAACTCTGAATGAGTTGGAAACTCTTGAAAAAGAGTTGATTTGAACCGAGAATCAGTTCTCAAGCCAAGGCCGAAGTCTTCAAGGAATGCTCCAAAGGATGAATGTCGATCTCTTAATCTATGATGCTCCAAGATCTCCCCCTTTGCTGCCAAGTCCCAGATCCGAAAATGCCAGCTCCAGGATCAAAAAGCCAGATCCGAACTAAGCTGATTTCTTAGTTATTTATAGGGGATAAAGGGGTGTAACCGTCCCCTTAATTCGCTCATAAATAGGGATAATGGGATGTAACCGCCCCTTAAATCACTCCTGAGTGGAGTTATGATCCCATCATATCGTGGGAAACAGTTCTGAAAGCTCGGACGCATCGGCTGGAAGCTGCGTTGGTAGTTTATTGGAAGCTGCGTTTGGCAGTTTATTGGAAGCTGTGTTTGGCAGCTTTTGGAGCTGCGTTTGCGATCGAACATGAGCTGCGTTGGCAGCCGGATCTGAGCTGCGTTTGCAGCTTTCGGAGCCGCGTTGGCGGCCGAATATGAGCTGTGTTTGTAGCTTTTGGAATCTGCGTTTGGCAGCGGATGGAAGCTGCGTTTGGCAGCGGATGAAGGTTGCGTTTGCAGCTTTCGGAGGCTGCATTTGAGCTGCGTTTATGGCTATGAACGCGGTACGTCTTGATGCTGGTACGCTGGGAGGACTTCCACGTCTTGGTTTGAAGAGACCGTCGATTTGTAGTTGTTTCTGTCAGTGCGTTGCAAAGATCGTCGCTTTGTAATTTTTGTTTTAGCTCTTTGATATGTGAGAGTCGTCAAATTGTAACTCCTGATGTTGATTGTGAAGACTGTTGATTAGAGCTTTCATCAGTTGTCGTGAAGATCGTCAGATTGTAACCTTCAGCGATCTACGTGAAAGTCTTCAAATTGTAACCTTCTGGAAGTCGTCAGATTGTAACATCCATCATCGGTGTTTGATGGGGAATCAGCTATCTATTGTGATTTTTAGACAGCCTACAGAGACATTTCCATAATATACTCCCTGATATTTCCTTTGCCCTTATACTTCATTGAAATCAAGCAAGCTAAAAGCGTGCTTGTTTCTACCTTATCGTTTTTCGCAAAACGCTTCTCAATTTCAGCAAGGAAATCTTTAGCCTTAGTAATCCCTTCGGATTCTATGCCCCTGAAGACTTCCAGAACGCCGCGCTTAATGATCATAAGACTCATGCGATTTGAACGCTCCTACTTTTCATACTCCTTCTTTGCATCAGGAGTGCTATCCGCATTGAGAGGTTGGGGTTGTTCAATTATTAATGTAAGGTCTAGATCCATGCAGTCAAGAACAATTAATATGTTTTTTTTCCAAACCTTGAAGTTTGTCCCATTTAGCATGGGAATTGAGTTGATGTTAGCAGAAATTATTACAGCAGATGCATTAGCTGAAATAAAACAAAAAATGCTCACATTAATAACCATAATTAGTAATCAATAAAATTCAAATAATGACAAATCCCATCTCAAGATATCTGGCACAACATTAATATCAAGTCTTTGGACAGTAATATTAACTTGTAAGTGATACCTTGTTGCAATGATCAAACATTGACAATAACTCATATCAAATAATGAAACTATCTTTGGATCGATTCATTATTCACATGTAAACTTTATAATTGTCACACGTTTATCACCGCAGATGTGTATGCAGTCTAAATAAATATTAACCTTCCTTTGGGCCGATTAAATATTTACACGAAAGCATACACACAAACATCTCACATTCCTCATGAACAATCTACACAAGAGAGGTTACTTTGGCAACTTCTTGTTTTAATTAATGAATTGGAGTGAGAGACAACCGTAATACCTTAGTGTCATAATATTTTAATTAAATAATTGATTAGCTACCAAATTAGATTTAAATTAAAAGGTTTTAATTTAAATCAACTGAATTTCCAAAAAACTTAATTGTGGTCTCATAGCTTAATTAGGGCCCATAACTTAATAAATTAAGTATACCAAAGTGGACCCATGAAAAGCCGAGGCTTAACCATAGTGAACACGAAGTTCGCTTGACTTCGAACGGGAGGTTCGACTGTATTGAGTACAAGACTCACCTAAGAACGAACGCGAGGTTCGTTTGAAAAAATGAACGTGATGTTCAACTTGAGAACGAACGCAAGATTCGTTTTGATAATGAACGCGAAGTTCAGCTTGAGAACGAATGGGAGGTTCGTTTGGATTGAGCACAGGGCTCGCCTGAGGATGAACGCGGAGTTCGACCTGAGAATGAACGCAATGTTCAACTTGAGAACGAACACGAGGCTCACCTAAGAACTGAGCGCGAGGCTCACCTAAGAACTGAACGCGAGGCTCAACTTGAATTGAGCGCAAGGCTCACCTGAGAACTGAATGCGAGGCTCACTTGAATTGAGCGCGAGGCTCATCTGAGAACTGAGCGCGAGGCTCACTTGAATTGAGCGCGAGGCTCATCTGAGAACTGAGCGCGAGGCTCACTTGAATTGAGCGCGAGGCTCATCTGAGAACGAATGCTAGGTTCGTTTAAGTTGAGCGCGAGGCTCAACTTGAGAACGAACGCGAAGTTCGTTTAAATTGAGCGCGAGGCTCAACCTGAGAACGAACGCTAAGTTCGTTTGAACTGAGCGCGGGGCTCAACCTGAGAACGAACGCGAAGTTCGTTTGAAGCTTTCAAGCCTCGCCAAAATTTGAGGTAACCACCTTCTTAATTTTCGCCACGTTTTCACACACAAACCCTTAGGGTTTCAAACTGAAACCGCCACCGCCATTGCTCCTGCACCCAAAGGTCGAAACCCTAGGATTTTCTGATGCCGCCGTCACCGTCGGAGTCGAGAGCGAGGCCGCCAGCGACACTTCGCCGGCGAGGAGCACAGGACCGAAGACCAAACCCTAAAAATCCAAAAATTCCTTAATTTTATTTTCAAATCCAGATCCAGAATCGGAAAAAAAACAAAGGATTTTCTTGATCCAGATCCAAGAAAAAGTAAAGAAAAAACCCAAAAATCAAAAATTTTTACTGTTCACGGTGAATTTTTTACTGTTCATCCAAAAATAAAAAGCGTAACTGTTCATCCGAGACCAGTTCTTAATCCAAATCAGAGATTTAAGATAAAAAAACCAATTTAAAAAAAAACTTAAATCCCTAAGAATTAATCACAGATGGCTCAGATACCACTTGTTAGATCTGAATAAAACTTGAGATCTAAATCATAAAACCATGATTAATTCAAAGAGATTAACAATAATCAAAAGGAGCGGAAGTTTATACCTGAATCCATAGATGAAACTTGAGATGAGTTTTGGATTTTCTAACCTTAGGGTTTCTCTAGCCAACTTTCTCTCTAGATGAGGGTGAAGAGAATTAGAAAGTGTAACCCTAGATTAGGGACCATAACTCCTTATTTATAGATGTTGTACATTTATAATTTGGCCCCTCATCAAATCACAATTACAACTTGGTATCTGCACATATAACCCCATGACTTATTTAAATACCCATTAACCCAAATTAATTGATCACTTTAGTGGGTTATCCTGAAAGATAGCAATACACATTGATTAATCATATGTGCCCACAAATAGATTTATTAGATTAAATCCAACAATTACATGATGAATGATGATAGCAATTCACTAGAAAAAATAGTTGATGTTTCAATCATTCATGTGTTCCACTTAGGGGTTGTTCTGGCCAACTTAAGGTGAATAGAGAGAGAAAAAATTATTAACTTTTAATTACAAAAATATAACAAATTATAGGCAAAAAATAGTATTTATTTGTAAAAATAAATAAATTAAAACAGTGACATTAACATAACAATAGTATTTTATCTATTTATTTAAGAGTTGTTTGACCACTTTTCCACTTTTACTATATCTTCATCATTTTTTTACAGAAAGTTACGTTTGATAAAACCTCATTTAAGTATGAAGGTTTTTTAAATTACTTCTACAATAATTTGTTGGATTTTTCCTAGATACGACATTGGCAATATGGTGATTATACAGAAACCAGATTGTATTTTCAATTTATATAAAAATCATCTTTAAAGTTAATTTTTGTTGCAATCAACTACCTCTTAGTCAATTTTTCATTAAAAAATAAAATATAATCTTAAAATTTCAAGTTCAAGGTACGTGAGTTATATCCTAACAAGACTTAAATACTAAACAAAAAGAGTCATGTACATTGAATGTGAGTTTTTAAGAGTAATTTTAGGTTTTAAGTAAAGAATTTTGCCAGGAGGTGGTTGCTTGCAACAAAAATTAACTTTAAAGAAGGTTTATGTATAAAATAAAAGTAAAAGATGATTTTCATATGATTGTCCTATTTTAAAGATGGATTTTCGCATAATTGTCCTAAAAATTGAATGCCAAATATCCGCCCCCAACCTGAATATCTCGACCGTCAATTTAAAGATTCCCCAGAAAATCAACGGCCCGGATAGCCTTCAGATTACATTCAATCACCCATAGCAATCTCAAGCGCGGGAAACGAAAGCGATCAATTTCAAAAATACCCTTCATGTCCTTTCATATTCCCGAGGAAACCACCCCACTATCGTTGGAAATATAAAATCATAATCCCCCTATTTTCCTCGAGCTTCAACCGAGTCCCTTTGATTCCTTTCTTCTTTTGGCAAAAAATCGCAGGACTTTTTTCTAGGGTTTTATCGAAACTAGAAACCCTAGGGTTTGCTGCTCATCTCTCTAAAATGTGAGCCCTTTTTCCTCATTTTAGGCTTCGTTCTTCATCTCTTTTGTCGATCTAGGGTTTAGGGGTTTTGTCCGCACAATGTCGTGGGCTGATGCCGTCGTCGACGATGCCGCCGCCTCCTTCTCTGCCACCGCCGCCGCTCCCCGGCCGACGAGGCCGTCGTACGTCCCGCCGCATCTCCGATCATCGAAGCCTCTGAACGCCTCCGCTCCTGAGTTTAACCCATCGGTTCCAGCTCTCCCTTCGAACCGAAACCCTAACCCTGGCTTTTCTCGGCCGGTCCGTTTCCGATCGGAGCGGGACCGGGGGGCTCGGTTCCGTGACCCAAACCCTAACCATTTTGATGTTGCTGATAAGTTTAACGAGTTGGGGATCGCTGAGGGGGGGATCAGCGGCGACGGGGGGATCAATTTTGATGCTTATGATGACATTCCGGTGGAGACAAGTGGGCAGGATGTGCCGCCACCGGCGAGTAGCTTTGCTGAGATTGATCTTGGCGAGGCGCTGAATCGAAACATTGCAATGTGCAAGTATGTGAAACCGACGCCAGTGCAGAGGCATGCGATTCCGATATCCATGGCTGGGAGGGATCTGATGGCCTGTGCACAGACGGGCTCAGGGAAGACGGCGGCGTTTTGTTTTCCGATTATCTCTGGGATAATGAAGGAAGGGGTGTCGCAGCAACGGGGGTATCGAGGGCCTCGCACGGCATTTCCGTTGGCGCTTATATTGTCGCCAACAAGGGAGTTGTCTTCGCAGGTTCGTGTTGCGTTGGTTTTGTTTGTGTTTAAAGTTTTGGATTGTGCTGAATTGGGTTTGTTTTGGGAATTTTTTAGATTCATGAGGAGGCAAAGAAGTTCTCGTATCAGACTGGGGTTAAGGTGGTTGTGGCTTATGGAGGTGCTCCTATCACTGTGCAGGTTTGCTTTTTTTTTGGGCTTTTATTGTGCAATAGTTGTTTGTTTCTATTGTTTTTATGGTTGAATATTATAATAGTTTTGAGTTAGGTCCAGACTGGATGGAACTGTTGCTAATGGCGTTGCTCTGCTTAAAATGCCTTCTAATCTTCCTGGGTGGGTTTAGAATAATGTTGAATTGTGTTATCTGCTGAATTTGAATTGGGGCGTCTTACTAGCTCACTAGGATGTTCTGGGCTGAATGGCTTTGTAAAATCAACCTGATTAATCTATACACTTAGATATGTTGCAGAGTTTTCTTTTGTTTGATCTCTGTTTGCGTTGAAAAGCTTTGGTACAACTTTGAGTCGTGTGATTATACACGCGAAATGACATGAAATTTGGATTCCCTTAATGGGCGTGATGTGCTTTGCCTTGTTTGATGAAAGAAGGAAACAGGCTATGTGCGGATCTCTCATCTACATGCAGCTCTACCCCCCCCCCCCGCCCCGGGGGGGGGGGGGGGG
>BQKN01001001.1:105627-134340 GCA_022839385.1 Asparagus kiusianus
GCATGTGATAATTAATAAAAAGGGGCTGCAGTACAAAGTGTCACACTTCAAGGGGCTGATCCACATGGGAAAAATTATGAGGGGCTTTGTCACATGAAGTTTCTGCTTTTGGGGCCTGGACACATTTTTCCCAAAAAATTAAGGCAAACTTTAAGGCCTAACACTGATAAAATATATTCATAACAATTTTGAAAGTATTAAAGTTTACTTTGAACAAAATCCAAGAACAAAGCGTGCACATTTTTGGACAATGTCAGTTTTAATCTATGTTATTACTATAACTTAGGTGTTTGAAATATTGTCTTTACTAGTTGTTACCCATGCTATGCGCTGCATAAAATTAATATTCTTGTATGTACATTAGACTTTTGGGTAGAGAGAGAGAGAGAGAGGATACAAATAAGATATTTTTGGAAAGAGAACAAAATGAAGAACTTATAAGAAATTGAAAGACAAAGAATAGAGATTTCCAATACGTAAATGGAAGTAGATTAAGATGAGATGGTTGAAAAAAGATTATTAATTATTAAATGTTAGAAATTTGTCAAGTGACAAAAACTGTTAGAAATTGAAATCTAAATGAATATAGAGCACGCAACGGAAACAAATTAAATTAAAAGATACCTCCAACCATTGTTGTCTAAAACGATCTGTAACTCAGAGAAAATTAGATCAAAAATAGAAATAATCTGAGCATATACATAAAAATAAAAGTTAGATCACTATTAAGATAAATAAAACAAAGAAAACAGAAAGAGTTTCTAACCTATGCCTTACCGAAAAGGCTTAAATCTGATGGAGGAACTATGATTTATTTATAGGCTAGGATAGGACCCTTTTGTTATAACTAGAATTCTTAAAAGATAAGACTTCTTAATACAATTTCCATCCATTAGGGAAACTATCTAGATATAATCTTATCTAAATCCATTATAAATCTTTATAGGATAAGAATTTAAATACTATAATAAATTAAGATAATTTGTATCGAGTGGGCCAAAACTTTATCCTGATACAACATTCTCCCACTTGGTCCACATGATACACATATCTCATAATAAAAATTCTTACCATTTAGTAGTGGATAGTTCCCACTCAAATAAAGAATCTAATACATGAATCATAGTGGTCAAGCTCTTAGTAATAACGAGCCATTCCTTCCATATATTATGATGCATAAATTCATCAAGTGAGCAACTTTATGAGCAAACTTTACGAATAACTTCCTACAAGTCACTCAGGTCCTACTTTAACTATCCTAACAAATATAATTTAACTATGAAAACTTTTTTTTATTTGCGCACAATAAAATCAAACTTCATCCTTGAAGAATGTTCAAAACATGTCTAAAAACATTTAGAGAGAAAAACAAACATAAAACGAGCTAAAACAATCTCATATGCTCCACATGACTTAGGAACTATTTTGTCGGTAATCCTTTAATCATCAGATCTGTAATCATAAGCTCGATATTATGTGTTGAATGGATACAATATTTTGTTTCACATTCTCTCTAACACAAAGATACTTCATGTCGATGTGCTTGTTTCGGCTTCCACTTTTATTATTTTTTGAGAAGAAAATAGCCGCTGAATTACTCACAATAGATCGTCATAAGCCTCACAATAGAATCGATGACTTCGAGACCTGAGATAAAGTTCCTTAACCATAATGCCTGTGTAGTGGCTTCATAGCATGCAATAAATTCTGCCTCCACGGTAGATGAAGCAACAATTATTTTTTTAGTACTCCTCCAAGATATAACACCTTCAATGAGAAGAAAGACATATCCCAAAGTAGATTTTCTTAAATTATGCATCCAAGCAAAGTCTGAATCTGAATAACTGACTACTTCCAAATGATTAGTATGACCGTAAGTCAATCTACAACCCTTGATTCCCTTCAGATATCTGACTCTTTTAGTAGTCCTCCAATGCTCCATACCAGGATTACTCTGGTATCGACCCAATAATCCTACTATAAATCCAATGTTAGGTCGAGTGCAGACCCGTGCATACATCAAGATGCCCACGACTGATGCATAAGCCTTGCTCTTCATATGATCCTTTTCTAGTTCATTTTGTGGATAGTGATCTTGACTGAGTTTATCCCCTTTGATGATATGTGCTGACATGGACGCACAATCTTTCATTCCAAATCTCTCTAATATCTTTTCAATATAGGTTCTTTGAGATAGTCCTAAAGTTCTTTTAGATCTATCTCTGTGAATTTCTCTGCCAATGACATAAGAAGCTTCACCTAAATCCTTTATTTCAAAATTTTTAGGGAGGAATTATTTTGTCTCATGTAACAAACATAAATCACTACTTGCAAGTGGAATGTCATCCACATATAAAACTAGAAATATAACCTTGCTCCCATTGACCTTAAGGTATATACATTGATCAACGATGTTCTCAGAAAATCCACATGAGAAAACAACATTGTGAAACTTTTTATACCATTGACGTGAGGCTTGTTTTAGTCCATATATAGATTCTTTATCTTGCAAACTAAGTGATTATCTTTTTCGCCATAAAATCCTTCTGGTTTCCTCATGTATACTTCTTAGCCTAAATCCCCATTCATAAAGGCCGTTTTCATATCTATTTGATGTAATTCCATATCAAAATGAGATACTAGAACCATGATAACCCTAAATGAATCCTTCTTAGAAACTGGAGAGAAGGTTTCATGATAATCAATCCCTTTCTTTTTATGAAACCTTTAGCCACAAATCTAGCCTTATATCGCTCAACATTACCAGAAGCGTCTCTTTTGGTCTTATAGACCCATTTGCAGCCTATAGCCACAACACCTTTTGGTAATTCAACAAGATCCCAATGTAGACGGTAAAAATTACCTTAGCAGATAGACGTAAAATCCGTCTACATATTCAAGTTGCCCGCACAAACTGAAAACAGGGCTCACACATGTACTTGACTCGCCAGCACAAGTCAAGACCATGCAACCATCAAATTCACCGACATTTGGCGACCACGGATTTGCCTGCATGAGTAACTCGTCCACATGAGCTGACATCATCCAAGCGACTAAAATCTGCCTATTTACTTGGTTCGCCTACACGAGCCAAAGGTCGAACTCGTCTATAAACGACAAACTCACCAAACTTGCCAGAGTACTTGGCGGCTGCTATACCACGTACAAGGAGGGGCCTTCCCAGTTCCCACGACGTGAAGGGAAGGAGCACATTACTCTGAGCCTATCAAGTAGCCGCTTATAGTACGAGTGATTGGTCAAATCCATACAGTCACCAAGTCCGCCTGCATGAAGAGCCGAATACGCCTACAAACGGCAAACTCGCCAAACTCGCCAGAGTACTTGGCGACTACTATACCACGTATAGGGAGGGGCCTTCCCAGTTCCCATAACGTGAATGGAAAAAGCACAGTACTCCGAGCCCATCAAGTAGCAGCTCACAGTACGAGTGATTGGTCAAATCCATGCAGTCGCCAAGTCCGCCTACATAAAGCTCGCCTCGCCTGCACGAGTCAAGAGCCGAACTCACCTACAAACAGCAAGCTCGCCAAACTCGCCAGAGTACTTGGCAGCCACTAAACCACATACAGGGATGAGCCTTCCTATTTCCCGCAACATGAAGGGGGAAAGTACAGTGCTCCGAGCCCCTCAAACGGCCGCTCATGGTACAAGTGAGGAGCATGGTATCTCCTAACAGGACATGATCATATCCCATGATTTAAGGAATGGTCATGTCGTCTCTCCTCTATTTAAGAACTTCTTCCGGCCATAGAGAAGAGGTTTAGCAGTTCGGTTAGCTCACAGTTAACTGATCAGTTAGCTGAACCATGGCTCTCAACTCTCGGCGGGGTTAACGACAAGCTCTTTGCATGACCTTTGCATTGTAGCATCCTCTCCCACCTTTCGGCTTTGATAGCCATTAAGCTCGAGAACTTGAACTCGATCAACACGAGCTTCTAGCGCGTACTGAAGCTCACAAGCAACTCAGTCGAATCATCCAAGGGAAGCAAACTCGGTGCGAGAACTAAGCGAGGCGTCCTATAGTTACCAAAGTCCCCATGTTAAACAAGAAGGGGCTTCCCTCCGCTTCTGTTGTAATTTCGATTCATTAGTTTGTAATAAGCTATTCTTATAAATATAAAGAAATCCCTATTTTGGGAGATCAAAATTTACACCTACACCCAAACTTTATTTTTAGCCATAGATCCCATCTCTTCTTTCATGACATCATACCAAAGAGTAGATTGATCTCTATTCATAGCTTGTGAAAACGTGTATGCGGATCATATTTAGGTCCGATATCAAAATCAGACTCCTGAAGATATACAACATAATCACTAGAAATAGTTGACTTCTTTTTCTTGAGGACCTTCTTAATCCAAACTCTTGATTTACATCAATAGGAGTTTCATTATGAACTTCAATTTTATGGGTTGGTTGCTATTGAATTGGTTGCTCGACAAGGTTATCTGTTTGATTTCCTTGAATAATAACCAAATCTCTATTTTTATGCAACTCAATTTCCTTATGTGCTTCATCAAATTCTATCCTACTAGGAAATATACACACACTAGGTTCATAATCTTTAAGAAATTTAGCATTTTTAGTTTCAACAACTCTTGTAGAGTGTGAAGGATAATAAAATCGATATCCATTGGAGTTAACTGGATAGCCAATAAAATAACCACTGATTGTCCTCGAATTAAGTTTCTTTATGTGTGGATTATAAATTCTTACTTCAACTGGACAACCCCATATGTGCAAGTGATTTAAACTAGGCTTCCATCCATACCATAATTCAAATAGTATTTTAGGAACACTTTTAGATGGAACCCTATTAAAAATATACACTATAGTTTACAAGCCTTCGCTTCAAAGAGATTCAGGAAGATTAGAGTTACTGATCATGCTCCTCACCATGTCAATAAGCGTGCGATTCCTCCTTTTTGATACACTATTTTGTTATGGTGTACCAAGAATTGTATATTGGACAATGATGCCCTCTTCATTGAGAAATTTTGCAAATGGACCTGGTATTTGTCTCATTTTTGTGTACCTACCATAATACTCTGCCGCCTCTATCATGATCTTACAATTTTAATCTTTTTATCCTTTTATTTCTCTACCTCCGTCTTATAGCTCTTGAAGGCATCTAATGCCTCTGCTTTGTCAAAAAGGAGATAAAGATACATATATCTGGTATAGTCATCGATAAACGAGATAAATATCTCTGATCATTTAGGCAAGGAGCAGTAAAAGGTTCACAGATACTAGTGTGTATGATTTTTATAACACTAGAACTCCTCTTAGCACTTTTAGTGGACTTGTTGGTTTGTTTTCCCTTAATGCAAGCAACACAAGTACCAAAATCAAAAAAAAAAAATCAAGAGTTTTTAAAACTCCATCATTTACTAATCTCTTAATTTGCTCTATGGAGATACGTCCTAATCTCCTGTGCCATTAAATAGAAGAGTTCTCATTAATTAAATTCTGCTTTATGCCAACATCAACATGCATATTTAAAATAAGTTAATTCAAACAAAGGATCCAGATCAAATTTATATAAATTATCAATTAGGGTTCCACCACCAATATGGACTTTATTCTCTAAAATATCAAAATATGTTCCTTCAAAATGAAAACCATAACCAACATAAACTAATTTAGAAATTAAAATTAAATTTCTAAAGAATTCTGAAGCATAAAAGATATTTTCTAAATCCAATGTGAAACCGGTCTTTAAAATCAATCTGAAGGTTCCACAACCTTGACTTGTGAACGCATCCAGTTTCCTGAATAGATGTATTGTTCATTTTTCTTCAGCTTCCTTAGGTTGAGAAAGTCCTGCATGGTATTGGCAATATGGATTGTAGAACCAGAATCAACCCACCATGAATTATTTGGAACTTCAACCAAAAATAATTCATGACACACAAAAGAGATGAAATTACCTTTCTTTATGAGCCATTTTTTTGTGCTTAATATAATCTTTCTTCATATGCCCAGCCCTTTTGCAGAATAAGCATTTATCCTTATCATCGTATTTCTTCATTGGCACATTTTGCTTGTTCTTTCTTTGTTGAGCATGATTGTTCTTCGCAGTGTTTCCTTTACTATGAGTAGCCAAATGGCCACTTTCAAGCTTCTCATGCTTTAGTCTCTCTTCCTCCTGAACACACATAGTTAACAATTCATTCACAGACTATTTTCCTTATGTGTGTTGTAAGAAATTTTAAATGGCCTATATTCAGAAGGGAGTGACTTCAAAATGAAATGTACTAGGAATGACTCAAAAATTTCTATCTCAAGGAACTTGAGTTGAGCAGCGGTGTCCCTCATTTCCATAATATGCTCACACACACTCTTAGAATGAGTGGATGTTTTACTTGAAAGTCTTTTCATCAAGGTGCTGGCCAAAACTGTTGATCATGTATGTTTTGTTGATACAAATATATTGTGTGTTTCGCTAACTTGGTTATTGCAGTGTCAAAAGATATATCCTGCTACATCATTCAAGTTGATCAAGCAAGGCTGAAGAAAAATCAAGATAAAGTTAGACTCATATTGTAACTTTTACTTTATCTTAAATTGTTTAAAGGCTTGATGACACACACACTAGACTTAGATTACTAGGTGACTTAACCCCTAGTCTAAGTTAGTTTATACTAGTTAATTTGAATTTAAGTTAGTTAAATTTTTAATCTTGCTTTTTGATTCAAAATTAATTTTAAATTTAACTTAAGTTTTCAACTCATTTGTCAAAGTAACTGGAGACAGTCGACTGATCAGTTTATCAGTCGACTGATCAAGGACCCTGAGACTTAACCAAGTCTCTGGTCAATTGACTTATGTGTCCACTAGTCGACTGATCAAGACCATACATGTTTTTCAAAACTCTCTGGACAGTCGACTGATCTCTATATCAGTCGACTGATTCAACAAACAATCGTTTTTAAAAGTCTCCGGTCAGTCGACTGATGATTCCACCAGTCGACTGACACAAACAATTTATTACTGTTGAATGATTGATTTTCAAAATAGAATTAGTCCTTTATGTCAGTTAAAACTTAGATTTTGAAAATAACTTTGAACTCATCAGTTATGTTAACTGTCCTTATAAATACCATTGAGTTCATTTTTCAAACAAAAGTTTTTTCTAAGCTTTCATTGAGAAAAAGTTCAATTTTCTAAAAACAAAACTCTCTCTTTTTGCCTTCTATATTTCAAAAAGCTTTTAAATTTTTGTTAGGCATCCAAACAGAGATTCTATTAGCTATTGATTCTAAGATCACTTCTTCATCAAGGCTTATAGGGCAAAGTGTTATAATCTTCTTAAAGATGTTCTCTCTAGTTTGAGAGAATGTTGTTCTCTACTTTGAGAAGGGGCCTGCATTTTAACAAGGGGATTGTCAAGGTTACGCATGAGTTATTCTTGTAAGGGAATTCAAGAATAGTGAAAAATCTCAAGCGGGTTGTTTGGGGACTGGGTAGGTCTGGAGGATCGAACCAGGACAAATCTTCATGTTTGCGATTGTGCTTTTCTGGTTTGAGTATTCTATTCCTGTTGTGATTATTAATTGTTGATGATATAATCTTATTCTACTGCATAGTTATTTTTAATTTTGCAAGAATTTTTTATAAAGCACTATTCACTCCCCTTTCTAGTGCTTTGAGCATTGCATTCATGATCCAACAAAAACTTTATCCGAGCTGATGAATTGTTCTTCAATGGCTTTCAAGTAATCTTTGGCCTTGGGCAATTTGGAATAGAGCCACGAATGCTCTTACTGACATGAGACTTAATATGCATCAAACTCGGTCGGTTTGATCTTTCCCACCTTTCAAATATTTGTTTCTCATGTGACGTACTTTCCTCCGTAGGATCAGGTGGTTGATCCACACAAAGCGCCAAGTCTAGATCCATGCACCCTAATAAGAAAAGGATTTTGTCTTTCTAATCATTAAAAGTATCACCACAAAGTATTAGAATAGCATAAGCAGTAAGAATAGCCGCAATAATAAAGAAACTTAAACTTTAGTGCTATGAAATAAAACTTAAGTTCTAAACAACCAATGTTAGTTTAGAATAGATCTAAAATAAATTCAAACATTCCTATGGGCAAAGGTAGGATCACGTATGAATTTATTCTTGCTTTATTAATAAGACTAATAAAATTAATATCAAGAAATAAATTATTTCATACCTACGGGCCTAGAAAAAAATTATTCTTAATATTACTTTTTAATATTTTATTCCAATTAATCCAAAACAATAATAACTTCCCTATGGGGCCGAGTTATACCATTTCTTTGAATTAATTACAATTTAGATATCACTAAAACTTAATGAAGTATGTTAATTCTTATTTGACTGTCCTCATGACCTAAGATGCTATGACTACTCTTAAGTCATTCGGTATTTAAGGCATCATAAACCAAACTTCAAGTTCATATTTTATTACAGACAAGAAAATGTCTCGTAAACTTTGATTCTAAAATATTACAAACTTAATGAAGTGAAATATTTGTATTTTGCTATAATAAGAAATTAACTTTGGATTAAGAAGTGGACAGACCATGCCTACTACAGAGGTATCAAAAACATGATGATCACAAACTGAAGTAGAAACGGATCAAACAGTACACTGGGCTGTTTGGTTCGTTTCCTTGATATAGGAAAATATAATTCCATGTAAAGAAACACAAGTTTTGAGTTTTCCAAACATTTTCAAGAAATAGATTGTTTTGCTTTGGTTCGTACATAAAAAATGGTGGGAAACTAACGTATTTATTTTTCTTGTGTTTGGTTCGCATAGGAAAAAAAGGAAAACTTTTGTAAACAAAGCAGAGAAGAAAAAAAACTGACGTGACAGAGTTTTCATCAATTTCATTCGGTTGGGGAAGGAAATCGGAGAGGGAAAAAAATCTGAGCTGGAGGCGATTTCAGCAGAGTTTTCCCTCTTCCATCCGAGCGAACCAAAGAGGCACAAAGAAATGGGCGGAAACAAAAAAAACTGACGTGGAGGGCTAAAAATCTGACGTGAAGGGGTTTTCTAAGTTTTTCACCCCTTATAATAGCGAACCAAACAACCAAATAAAAAAAAGGGAAAATTGCTTGGGGGAACCAACTTAATTTGGCCCATTCATCCCCACCCTCCAACTAAAGTCAACTACTTGGGGGCACTTTGACCCAGCTTTTAATGCTTTTACACCCCAAACCCAAGATTGTATATATACTTTATAGTGTATTTTTGCCAATTGCCCTTTTTACCCTTTGTACTCCTCCGATTTTGGGAATACCTGGTGAGTTTTTTATCTTGTTGGCCAGCAAAGCAACCCATCAAATCGAAAGTAAGATTTGAAGTCACTTCCGTTTCTATCTATACACCAGCTAGAGAGAGGTTTTATGGAGGGAAAAGGGAAAAATAGAGGGAAAAAGATACTAAATTCCCTCCAAAATTATTCATGCCTCATTTCAATGTAATATATACTCTTCCCTCTTTAGATTTGAAGTCACTTTTTCCTCTTAACTTCTTCAACAACCACAACGGAAGATTCCAAAATCGGAAGTCAGATTTGAAGTCACTTTTTCCTCTTAACTTCTTCAACAACCACAATGGAAGATTCCTTAATGTGTGTGATTTCATTTAACAGTAATGCAACCCTCATTAAATTCAATTCGACAACAATATTTGCTGAATTGAAGATGATCGTTGCAGAGAATTTTAGAGAATCGTACGAAAGTTTGTTGATAAGTTACTCCATCGAGAAGTTTCCTAATGTCTCATTTGAGCTTTCAAAAGATGAAGATATTCTCAACATGATAGATTATCATCGTTCAATGGGGTTAAATACAGTAACCATGACTGTTACTAAAAGAGATGAAGGACCCACTCATGCCATAGGGACAGAAACGGAGCTTAGGTAAGTATTCAAAAATATATTTTCAGGTTCTGGATACACGTGACATATTACGTTATATATGTGACCTGAAGACGTCCAACGTGACAGGTTGACTTTATTTGTGACATATGGACTTTATTTGTGATACTTAGGTCTTATATGTGACTTTACTGGTAAGTATCACACGTGACTTACTTGTGACCTTATCTTTCAACCTGCAGTGTTCCTAATGTTAGCACACAGTCATCAGAGCATATCGAGGAACCTTATGAGAGGATCACAATCTAGGAATCAGAGAGGATCCCAAACGACAACCCTCAAGGAGAGCATGTGTGGATGATGAACGATGTAGTAAGTGACTCATCACGGATCCCGGCATGGTGGCACGAGGCAATTACTGAAAAAGGGCAGCAATTTGAAAGTTCCAAAGAAGTTAGAATGGCTCTTATATACTACTCTATAGCTAAGAAGTTTGCTTTTAATTATGTTAACAATGAGCCAAAACGTATTCGTGCTAGTTGCATGTTCAGAAAAGAAACAAAATGCCCGTGGTTGCTTTTCGCTTCACCATTGAGGAATGTGTCAACCTTTGTTATAAAAAAATTTGTTCCTCAACATACATGCGGACAACATAACAGCACAGCTGGTCACTTCAGAGCATCAAGAAGGTGGATTGCGAGTATGCTACAATCAATTATGAAGAGGCGTCCATATATTACCCCAACTGACATTAGAAAGGAATTGTACTCTCAATATGGATTAAGAGTTAATTATTCTAAAGCTTGGCGTGCTAAGGAGACGGCAAAAGACCAAATATTTGGTTGCGCAAGGCATTCATATGATTTACTATCATGGTTAGTCCAAGCGAATTATTGATGTCTCCTTTAGAACGTATATCTATCACACTTAACTGTAAATATGACATGTCAAAATTATATGTGACATTTAGACCTTATATATGACATTTAGAACTTATATGTGATATTTGGACCTTATATATGATATTTAGAACTTATATGTGATACTTAGATCTTATATGTGATATTTAGACGTTATATGTGACATTTAGATATTATATGTGACATTTAGATCTTATATGTGATATTTCGACCTTATATGTGATATCTGGACCTTATATGTGATATCTGGACCTTATTTATGACGTTTGAGTATTATATGTGATATTTAGATATTCATTATTTAACAAGTTATTTGTGATTTAGCCAACATTTTTAGGTACCAAATGAAGGTGATATGACCAACTGTAAATGTGACATGTCAATATACTATTCGACATTTAGACCTTATATGTGATATTTAGACCAAATATGCGATATTTGGACATTATATGTGACATCTAGAACTCATATGTGATATTTGGACCTTGTATGTGACATTTAGACCTTATATGTGACATTTAAACATTTTATGTGATATCTGGACCTTATATGTGACATTTGGACATTATATGTGACACTTAGACCTTACCTGTGATCTTTGGACCTTGTACGTGACATTTAGACCTTATATGTGACATGGACATTCCATGTGAAATATGGATCTTATATGTGACGTTTATACCTTATATGTGATATTTGGACCTTCTATGTGATATTTGAACCTTATTTGTGACGTTTGAGTATTACATGTGATATTTAGATATTCATTATTTAACAAGTTATTTGTGATTTAACCAACATTTTTAGGTACCAAATGAAGGTGATATGACCAACTGTAAATGTGACATGTCAATATACTATTCGACATTTAGACCTTATTTGTGATATTTAGACCAAATATGTGATATTTGGACATTATATGTGACATCTAGAACTTATATATGATATTTGGACCTTGTATGTGACATTTAGACCTTATATGTGACATTTAAACCTTATATGTGATATTTGGACCTTATATGTGACATTTGGACATTATATGTGACACTTAGACCTTATCTGTGATCTTTGGACCTTGTACATGACATTTAGACCTTATCTGTGACATTTAGGCTTTATATGTGACATGGACATTCAATGTGAAATATGGATCTTATATGTGACGTTTATACCTTATATGTGATATTTGGACCTTCTATGTGATATGTGAACCTTATTTGTGACGTTTGAGTATTACATGTGATATTTAGATATTCATTATTTAACAAGTTATTTGTGATTTAACCAACATTTTTAGGTACCAAATGAAGGTGATATGACCAACTGTAAATGTGACATGTCAATATACTATTCGACATTTAGACCTTATATGTGATGTTTGGACCTTATATATGACATGTAGACCTTATATGTGACCTATGGACCTTATATGTGACGTTTAGACCTTATTTGTGACATTTAGACCTTACATGTGATGTTTAGACCTTAAATGTGATGTTTAGACCTTATATGTGATATTTGGACATTATATGTGACATTTAGATCTTATATGTGACTTGTGGACCTTATATGTGACATTTAGACCTTAGTTGTGACATTTAGACCTTACATGTGATATTTGTACGTTATGTGTGACATTGGAGTATTACGTGTGATATTTAGATATTGTTCATCATTTAACAAGTTATTTGTGATTTAACCAACATTTTTAGGTACCAAATGAAGGTGATGGAAACAAACCCAGGAAGTGTCTTCACCATTGAACAAGAAAACACGAGATTCAAACGTTTATTTGTGTCGTATGGTGCATGCATACAGGGGTTTCTCAAGGGATGTAGGCCATTGCTCTTTCTAGATGGGACTTTTCAGAAGGATCGCTACAAAGGGATCCTATTAGGTGCGACTGCTTATGATGGTAATCAAGGCATATTTCCACTCGCATTTTGTGTTTGTGACCAAGAAAATGAAGCAAATTGGAGTTGGTTTATTCAAGGATTGCGGTATATTTTGTACAATCGAACAGAACCGTACAATCTACCCCATCCTCTAGTGATTTTGTCAGATGCCGACAAAGGAATTAAACAATCTTTGAAAGATATATTTCCAGATGCGTACCACTCTAGATGTGTACTTCATCTCGTTGAGAATTATAAATTAAAGCTTAGAGAGATTGGTTTTGCCTCAAGTGCGGCTCAACGTATTTCAAAATTATTGGAGTTTGCTGCATACAAGTACACGGAAAGAGAATTTAAAGCTGTTTTACATTAGATTAGGATGACAGATCAAAGAGCTTACCAAGTAGCTCTAAGTTATGGACCAAGTAATTGGGCGAATTCCATATTTCCTGGTATAAGGTATGTCAAATATCATTGCCTATACTTGTGACATTATGCTTTTATATGAATTTGAGCTTTTAAAAGTCATTTGTGACCTTTACATGTCTCGTGTGGTAGTACGCCATTAAATGTGACACTTAGCCCTGCGCTGTGATCATTAGCAGTCGCGTGTGACATTTGATATTTATATGTGACGGATACGCTGTAATTTTCATTTTTTGAAATTATTGTTTGATTCACAGATATGGTCATATCACTTCCAACGTTGCTGAATCTTTCAACAGTTGGATTCGTGTGGCGAGAACACTTCCCATTTGTGATATGATGGATCACATTCGTGTACAAATTATGGAAAGAATGAATACTCGCCGCGTGATGGCAACAAATTGGAATAGCTACCTATGTCCAGAAGCGGAAAAAATCCTCCAAGAAAATGTCACCAAGGGAAGCACTCTTGAAGTATCGCATTCTACAGCTGAAATCTTTGAGGTATCATCACAAAAATCAGTACAAGTTGATTTGGATCACAAAACATGCACGTGTCGTGCATGGGATATATTGAGAATACCATGTAAACATGCGTGTGCTGTTATCAACTTTATGCATAGAGATGTGTACCAGTTTTGCGATTGGTTCATGACGACTGAAGCTTTTAAGAAAAGTTACGAACCAATTCTCTTTCCTGTTCCAAATTATGATAAGCCAGATGTAACGGATGAAACAGTTAGCATTCTTCCCCCAAAGACGACAAAGAGACGTGGAAGGAACAAGAATAGACGTATCAACAACAGATCTGAGAATAGACGTGCAATTAGATGCTCAAGATGTCATGCTGAAGGACATAACCGAGCCACATGCACTGAACCTATCCAAGATTAACGTTTCCTGGCAGATTGCGGACTCTTTTGTGATTATTTTCTGTTACAGGTTACTTTTGCCGTTTTGTTGTGACATTTTGTACTTTTATGTGACGTATTACATGTAAATGAAATTTATTACATTTTGGGCAACATTAACTACTTATATGTGACATATCACCTGTTCGTGTGACGTATTACCTGTTTAGATTAAATATGTTATAGATAATTGCGCTATTTTGTTGCGACATTTACTAAATTTGCCTTTTTGATATTCTGTGTGACATAACATCCCGTCCCTCGAGGACCCAGCAACATCCTGATGGAAAAATATCAAACTGAGCAACATAACAGCACTACTTATATGTGACATAGCATTCTGGTGACATTAACATCCTGATGGAAAAATACGCATGTAGAAGACAAAAAAATCTCTATAACCGAGCAACATAACAGCACCAAAATCTCACATGAATATCACCAGGTGACATAAATAGAGCAGAAGTCACACAGCATTCTAAAATATCACACAGCAGACCCAAAAGTCACACACGGCACCAAGATCATGTTCATCTTTAATATGGTAAAGAAAAGATCACCAGGTCATATCCATCTATGTTAGTAAACTGGTTATCATTTACAAACAGCAGTTAAACGACCAACATCCATCACAAGACATCCAGCAAATGAAACAATTACATCTAGAGTCTAATACTTCCACTCAATCATAGGTGCATCACTACCCCCGAAGTACAATAGATATTCTGGATCATCACTGTCTAATTTCAACCGTAGCTTTTTCCATTCACGCCCTTCACATATAATTTGAGCAGCAAGTCCAGCCCGTAGCATATGCGACTCCCTGTGTAAGACTTCAATGTCCATCACCTCCCTTCCCTCAAGGATCGCCTTAATGAAAAAATACGCATGTATGCCACAATCATATCTGTAAAAATATAACATAACACTTAATAGCAGGATATGTAACGGGTAACGAGAATAAAACACAGTTACCTAATATGTCACATACAATATCAAAATGTCACATAATAGCAGCATAAGTCACACTGCATACTAAACTGTCACATAACATGCCCAAAAGTCACTTGTAGTCCGTAAATATCACATCAATATTTGCACCGACAATGTCACTAAGCCATACAACAAGCCATGCAACAATCTCATGGTTAAGTATAAGAAACTTACGAGCCTTTTTGCATTTGACAAGGGACTGCTTCATATTGGAATGCTCTGAATGTCGACGCCTGATCGAAACCACTCACCATCCTATCTAAAAAAAGTTGGATGGTCAACACGTCTCTAGCCTATGCCTCGTGGTCAGCGGAGCTGTAATGTCTGCATTTTTTTTGCCCCAAGTTGACCTCAAGGACATGCCAATGGTCAGCGTGACATATTGGAATTATCAACACATCCTTCCCTTCATCTATATGCTTCTTTATGTAATTTTTATAGACATTGCGCTCATCCAAATTTGAAGCAGTTAGCAACCAAATCTGTTGAAAACAGAAAATAAAGCAAGCAAAAGAAAGTCATATAAATGCAATATATATGACGTGACAATAGCAGTTAGCAACTCAAATTGTATTATGATCATCATTACTCACACTAAAATACGACGTGACAATAGCGTACTTTCTTTCGACATGGGCATGTATTGGCAGCTTGAGCCATGTTTGAAGACTTGCAACAAGAGCTTCAATGATCTGATGATTGCAAATGTAATAAGTTATTGTAATTGTGCAAAACTTGATTAACACTGCAACTTAAACAAAAACTAACCTCATCCTTTAATCTTCCACCACGTAGAAGATGTAGCATATCATATCTGCATATAGTGTGGTCTTCAACCTCAAAAATTGTTCGACTATAAAATGTAGAAGTCAATCAATGTATAAGCGACATATTCTAATCAACACCAAACTGTCACAGGAAAATCCGAAATGTCACAGGAAAATAATAAATGTCACAGGAAAACACTATATGTCACATACAAACACTAAATGTCACAGGAAAAGACTATATGTCACATAAAAACACTATATGTCACATACAAACACTAAATGTCACAGGAAAACACTATATGTCACAGAATACACTAAATATCACATACATGTACTGAACGTCACATACAAACACTAAATGTCACATGAAAGCACTAAGGGTCCCAAACAAACACTAAATGTCACATGAAAACACTAAGGGTCCCAAACAAACACTAAATATCACATGAAAATACTATATGTCACATACAAACACTAAATGTCACATACAAATACTGAATGTCACATACAAAACACTATATGTCACAAGAATAACATTTAATATCACAGACCAAATATAAATATCATAGAATAACACTTAATACTTACTTGTCAACTTTTAATGTAAGAAAATGTTGAAGCCACTTGTTCTCATCAGCCGACACATCAGGAATGTCCTCAACGGTGAAATTATGGTAAAAGCCTTCGTTGATTGTTCCCGGTAGCCTGACATCAAAGTCTTGTGAAGAAGGAATGCCCATATTCAACGTCTCTAATAATTTTTTTCCTCTTCACTTTTTTCCCTTTTCCATAGCTCTGCAACAGATGTACTCCTACCGAGGTGTGAAACAGCAAGTGGCTTCCCCTCAACCTTCTCCCCCTTGTCGTCGTCGTCTTCCACCACAACGACACCTTTCTTCCCTTTCCTTCCCTTCTTTGGCAATTCAGTTTGGAAGGGAGATTCTAAGAACTTGGGCTTCTTTGTTATTCTTTGGCTCTTTGCCCGTTGCCCACTAACAAATACTTTTAAAGTATCATCGCCGCCCTCCCTCCTCTTCCTTCCCTTCTTCTTTTTGGGAACATCCTCAGCAACTTTTACATCACATAGCTGTATAAAGATCACAGTTAATGAATATATATTACAGGAAATATTCATATATCACAAATAATAACCAAACATCACATGTAAACTGTTTACGTTACATTATTAGATAAAATGTCACAAGAGACATATGAATGGCACAATATATAGACAATTGTCACATACCAAAGGGAACTATCACAAATAAGCAGTAAATGTCACATGCAATAAGCAAATATCACAAAAGAAAGTTACCTCCTGTTCACTGCCCATGGCCTGGGTTTGATCACCTTCTTTGCCTCCCTCCTCTCCCTTCCCTTCTTCTTTCTCAGCCTCAACTTTAGCCTGTATACCACTCACAGTTAATGAATATATATCACAGAAATAAGACATGAATATATATCACAGAAATATTCATTTATCACAAGTAATAACCAAACATTACACTAAACTGTTTACGTCCCATTATTAGACAAAATGTCACAAGAGACATATGAATGTCACAATAGGCAGACAATTGTCACATACCAAAGGGAACTATCACAAATAATCTGTAAATGTCACAGGAAAACAACAAATATCACAAAGGAGAGTTACCTCCTCCAGTTCAATGTCCATCTCTCGGGTTTGATCACCTTCACTCAATGCCTCATCTATTTGTGGCTGCATAGATGTAAAAACAATAACCAATTTCAATTCAGAAAATATTTTCTCAATAATTTTTTCCCCTCATGTGACACAGGACATAGGCTATTACCTCTCCTTTGTTTTGCCTTATACGTTTCTCCTCGGCAAATTTTTTCTCAGTTTCGGCTTTAATAGCCAAAATATCAACGTCGCGAGCAACAAGTGCTTGCTCATAGGCTTCATTCAACATCACCAATTTTTTATAAGCTTCGTCCTACATTAACAATAAACTGATAGTGAGCAAAAGTCACAAATAAGAGGATGACACATCCAAATCATCAACATTACCTCTTTTTGGACTCTTTTCTTCCCCAATGATTTTTTACCCCTAACTTCCTCCTCAACTTTAGCCTTCACCGTTGTAGGACTGGGCTTTATCTCCTCGTAAACATACCTCGCCACATCTTGCTCCGGTAAGATGTGGATTGCGGCTTCCGATTTCTTCAAAATCATTGTAGTCCGCACCGAACCCACCTTCTTACCCTCCAATGTCCAATTTATCATTGGAGGCTTGGATTCATCTACTCTTGCCGGCTCTTTGATGTTAGAAATCTCATAATACCATAGCTTCAAAAAAAGGCCACATTCAATTAATGAACATATTAGATACAAATATCATAGATAAATGGCAATAATCACTTACAAGAAGATAAATTCACACATTAACTACAACTGTTACAAATCAGGGACAAATGTCACACATGGGTAACAAACGTCACATATGATTAGAATATATCACATGTAAAAGACACTTATCACATATAACAAGATAATATCACATTTAATTGGAAATAATCTCATATAACAAGATAATATCACATACAAACTACAAATAAATAGGAAACTTAAACAATACAAATTAGATACAAATGTCACATATAAATGTCATATATCACATGTAAAACGTAATGATCACAGATAAGGTGAAAATGCAACATATTACTTACAAATAACACATATAACTCACCGATAGCAAGGGAGCGCAGCCGATGAGATATGTCTGCCCCTTCTTCGCTATCTTCGCAGCCTTGAAAGAGTCCCACAATTCCTTGTAGATGATCGTCGCCCATGGCAAATTATCAACCATATCTATCCGAGCTATATATTTGAACATATGCCGGGGTGCATTCATTCTCGCGGTCGGAGTCCATATCATTGTGAGTTGATAGAGGATTTGAAGCATAACAAAATCAGAAACATCCGTCCTCTTTCTTGACTGAACCAATCTTTCCAATAGGGCCTCAAGGTAGTCTCGGCCACTCTTGTATTGCGATTGTTGTTTGTTGGAGAAGTATGTGTTCCATATCCTATTCTCTGTGTCGCGGTTGACTTCGGGTTTATCTCCTTCATCATTAAACCGGGTATGTTTACGCACCCAATTTACATCAAAAGTATACGCTTGTGGAGTCCTAGTTTGGCTATCCTTGAAAAAGAACTTCCCCGTGGCTAAATCCAAATGATCTAGAAGCAACATAATCGTAGCCTTGTCCGCTGGAATTGGTCCAAAACTAACATAATTTTTGAAATTGGAGGATCCATACGCCCTCCAATGTTCAGCCCTCATCCGTGGAGCAATTCCATCCATGAATGTACAATATCCACGTATATTGCAAGAAATTCTGATATCATGCGTACTGTAAAACATAACACAACAGATACTACTTCAACTTAGAGTTCTAATACGGCTAAAATCACAGTGCCAAACACATTAAATCGTCAAATGTGAACGATTGGGTTAATACTTACATCTAAGGCTTGCTCCTCGCTGATTCAGATGAGTGAGATGATGATGTCGAGATCCCAGCGAGCGTCACTGTTTGGTGGTCGAGCGGGAGGGGGGGGGGTGATCTCGTCGGTGGTCGAGCGTCGGCGAAGGCGGTTCACAGGTGAGTCGCGACGAGAGACGACGACGAGGGGCGTCGGTGATCTTGAGAGGAAGACGACGAGGGGGCGTCGGTGGTTTCGAAGAATATGACGAGCGGCGGCGGTCTTCGACAAAGACGACGAAGACAAAGACGACGAAACCGGATCTAATGTGAGTTGCCGAAGACGAAAACGACGACGAAGAGCGGCGGCGGTCTTCAGAGGATGAGGGTTTCGAAGAATAGGATGAGCGGCGGCGGTCTTCGATGAAGACGACGAGCACGAAGACGGCGGAGACGGTTCCCAAGCGTTGTCGTCGACGATGGTTTTGGGAGGAGGAGGGTTTCAACAGGGAAGATAGTCTCGAAATTTGTTACAGGTGGTTTCGATAGCAACGCCCAGAAAGGATGGTATAGTTAATTGAGAAGGGTAATTTGGGGATAATTTTTGGGGTAGTGTATCTGTACTTATTTTGGGGGCTTGTTGTATTTCTTTTGCTGTATAAAGGCTTTGTGGTTATGATTTTTGGGCTTGGGGTGAGGATGAATGGGCCAAATTAAGTTGGTTCCCCCCAAGCAATTTTCCCTAAAAAAACCCCTTAACAATGACCAAAATAAACAACCAATCAAATCTGACGTTATCACATGGTTAAAAAAATTCTTTTTTTTTTAATACTTCATAAGATCCGCATAGATATGGAGACAAGAGGACAAAACAACAAGTCTCGAGATTTTTAAAGGCTAGTTCCAAAACTAATCATTGCCCTTACTCGGTTTTATTTATTTTGATTGATACTGTGCTGCACCGATTGCATCAACTAGATCAGATAATTTTACTTTGGCCGTGGAAAGAAAAAGCAGTAATATGATCCAAAATCTTTATAAAAAAAATACTAAACAATACAGATGGAGTTTGTTCTGATATTACATGTTAGAAATTAAAATCTAAATAAATATAGAGCACGCAACTAAAGTAAATTAAATTAAAAGATACCTCTAGTCATTGTTGTCTAGAACGTGTTAGGACTTATATATGTCCATAAGCCTACACTCTAATATTGTTTTGATGATTTAACACACAATTTATAACGTGTTTTCTAGTGTTTGGTTTTGATTGATTAACCCAAGTTGAATGATTCAAGAGATATATTATAAATAGAGCAAATACAAGTCAAGTCAACATCCAATATCAAGCTTCATGTGCAAATCAACTTGGTACACTAGTTTAAAATTTTCATATTGTATGTAAATGCTTTAAGCTCAATATCTCTCTCTCTCACACACACACACACACAATTCTTGTTTTTCAGTAAGTTTGATAAAATATTGAGTTATTAGTTTATAGACTTAAATTTTTCTTTGTACATCTGTTATTAAGTCTATAATATCATCTTGAAAGATTTCAAAATATTGTTTAACTCAAAAGTCAAAAATCAAGAATTTTATATACACATGTATTTACAAGTTTTGCAAAATGTAGAGATTTCATAAATAGGGAATGATATTTGAATTTTTTTTAACATGTTCATTTATATGTTTATAAATAATTCCCCAAAATTTACATTTTTTAGAATTTGTTTGATATTTTTAAAATAAGGTTCAAAGTTCATATGTACTGTTCATTTCAGGCTTTGTGCACGTTTTAAGTCGACTTACTACAGTACCAAGTCGGCTTATAAAGTGTTGCGCAGATGATGTTTTTAATCTGCTGAGTCGGTTCATAATATAACAAGTCAACTTATACTATATAAGTCGACTCATGCCTGTCATAAATTGACTCATAATATGACTGTTGCACAGTAACGCATATTTTCCATATTTTGTTGTTTTTGATGTTTTTGTTAGTTTTTAGGGTTTGTTTTGAGAATCTATATATACCCCTTTCCCTCTAACTTCTGTACATACTCAAGAAAATTTTAAAAATAAGTTTATAAGAGTTTAATGGTGTTTTGAGTTTGTTTTTCAAGTGTTTATGTGAAGAGGTTTTCACAAGAGGAAGAGGAGATTATTCATTCTTGTTTGGGCTTCAATTTCTCATCTCCATCACTCTTGTTGCAGAGAAGTTTTTGCTAACTCAATTTTAGCTTTATATATTTATTTGTTGATTATCAATTTTATTAAAGCTAGATTTTATATTGAGTTTGCATTTTATTTTTCTCATTGTTTACACACACATCCCTTGAGCTTTAGTATTCTCACATTGAGTATAATTTGGGTTGTGGTGAGTGTATCATTGAGAGTGAGCTTACATTGAGTTCTCATCCATTATAGAGAATAAACCCTTGTACTTGTGCTTGATTTGTGAGATCGCATTGTAATACATAAGGACACCGAAAAAAGTGTGTGGTAAGAGACGGGGTCGATTCCAAGAGGAGTGGCGTCGGTAGTAAAGCCTAGAGAGAGGTGATAAATCTGAACACTTGAGGAAGGCGGCACGAGCTAGGCCAACACTTAGAGGGTGTATTGTGTAGTTACAAGTGTGAGAGTTGTAAGAGTTTTCGGTAAGCTAGAAAACCAATTGTGTGGAGTTGTAAACATTTTCGATTAGCGTTAAAAATCGGTTGTGATAGTGGAGATTCTCCTCGTGAGTGAGGAGCGGAGACGTAGGTCGAGGGTGACCGAACTCCTTGATCATATTGTGTGTTTGTGTTTGACTTGGCGTATTATTCTTATGCTCATTGCTTATCATATTTCTATATCGCTATTGTCGCATAGTTTATATCGCCCTTTGTTTATTTGTTATCCTTGCATATATCTCATTGCATATCATACTTGCTAGGATATTGTTAATAAATTTTTATTTAGCATTTATATCGGATTAGATTAACATATACCATATTCACCCCTCTTCTATGGTACTTTCATTTAGTATCAGAGTTTGGTGCTCTTGATTTGTGGCTTCACCGCCTAGAGTCAAAGATCCAAGTTTTATATCTTGCTCATCTAGTTTTGAGATTATTTTAATCTTGCTTGCATTTGTAATTATGAATATGCATGGTGCACCTAGCTTAGGTTATGCTATTAATATTGCTCCTAGAATTTATAATTTTCCCTATGCTCAATGGTGTAGATCTAGACATTTTGATTTGTAGGAAATAATCGATTGTGCTTATATTGTATCCATTTTAGAGAAATCCAATTGGAGTAAAAATGATAAAAGAATGTTTACAATGAATAAGCTTTTGTTAGAATTTTTGCATAATGTATTTGACTCTTCTTTCTAACAAGCTTTCTCATTTTGATAGTGCTTTCAAATTATAGAAATTTATAGAAGCACATCAAGAAAACTTAGAGGAGATTTGACGCGTCTTGGCAGAATCCACTTCAAGCTCTAGTGGAGCATCTTAATGTATACGACCACTAGACGATAGCCCTAGTGAGGTATGCGAGTTCGATATCGATGATGAATTAACTATAGATGAACTTACCCTGGATATGAAAAATTAATGCATGATTATAAGAAGTTGCAACATAATTTTATTAATCTTAAAAGCAAGCATATTAAATTGAAATCCGATCATGAGACACTAATATCAAATTTGATATCATTGCTAATAAAATGTAAATCTTAAAGAGAGCAATAAAAAATTAAAATTAGAAAATGCTAGTTTGTTTCATGAGAAAAATAATGCCATGTTAGAAGTAGTAAACATTAAAAATGAAGTTTGTTCTTTTTCTAATAATTATATATGTTTTACTTCTAATGACAATGCATTTGTGGAAGTAAATGAGTTGAATCATGTTAAGGACCGCATATCATTGTTTTCGTTAAAAGTTACCTTTTCCATTGCTTTCAAACCTGTTACACCATTTATCGATTACAAGTTCAAACTGAAAGAAAAGTTTATCTTTTTATAAGATCTTCTTATAATAAAAAATAAAGATTATAACTTTATTAAACAAAATGTAGTAGTAGTTTATCTCCCGCTGCTTTGTGTGAGATCTTTGCCTGTGCCGGGGACGCGTTAGTCTGTGGACCACCACAGATCAAACCCGATAGACAATATAATTATGCTCTTGTTTCACAAAGAAAACTATTGCAAAAGCGACAATCACGACCAAGCGAGATTGTGGCTCTTCTCGAGATTAAAATCAAGTTTAATCCGGAGGAAAGAATGAGAAAGAATCACAAACCTTTCGAAGGATTTTCTTTATGAAAGTGTTAGCCAAGATCTGATGATTCTCCTCTAAAATTCGTGGTTAGCTGGACAATTTGACAGCACCTCGCCTTCTCAACTTTAGATCCTCTTGAAAGAAGACCCTAGGCTTCTATTTATAGGCTTTTGGAGATGTGTTTTTGGATAAGAACTGATGTTTAAATATCATCTGCAGTTAATAACCACTTAAACACGTTTAGGGATAACCCTAAAATAGTTGGGGAGTTCTTGGGACGAAAGAATCATTAAAAATCATCAAAATCCGCGTTTTAGGAGGTTTGAGAGTTAAAAGGAGTCCTGGTGGCTCGGCACTGTGCGAGTCACCATTTGGTGGCTCGCATGGGTGTGAGCCACCATTTGGTGACTCGCGCTTACGCAAGCCTCCGAGTGGTGTTTTATTCATCTTTTTGATATTTTGGTGACTTATGACTCCTCCAGTTCGCTCGTTTTACGTACGGTTTATCGTTTCGCTGACTTGTACATTTTACTGATCCACTTCGTACGCTTACTGGTGTTGGATAAATTCCCTTGACTTGGATAATAACGTTTATCATCTTCTCGTTGTCTTGAACTGCGTTTGGAAAGTTATAGGCAATTTTTAACGCCTACAGATACCCCCTCCAAAGTGTTTCAGTCTCGTTTCTTTTATAGAAGAGCCTGAAATACTTTGGATGTGATAGGCCCTACCTTCAGTCGGTGTAAAAGGACCTGTAATTAGCTTCAGCTCTTGACTCCTTTAGTCTTCAGTCTACTTAACATTTGTCGAATAGATGAAGTTCTTACGGTTCTGCGTTTATCGTCTGACCGGTGTCGAAGTCTCAGGTTGAAACTCATATGTTGATTGATCTTATTGATTTGACGTTGAACTGACTATTTTTTTGTCGAGAATTCATTTTTGATTGTAATTGAACTCCTTGGGAACATCTTTTGCCTTATTTTGGCGAAATTGCTGATGCGTTGACCGACATCGACCTTTAGTGTAACGCATTGTTCGGCGTTGACTTTAGTTGTAATGAGTTGACCGGCGTTTGACACAGTTTATACTTGTACGTCTGTTGGAGTCTCCACAGTTTAAGCTCTTAAGGCGTTGGAGCATGGCGGTCCTAAATATTGGGCTGCAGGACCAACTATTAAAGCTGATTCATCTGCACGTGTGGATCTTATCCCGAATTTGTTGGATGTCCAAGTCACGAGACCAACTAATGGGGCTGGTGCGTCAGTGACTTTCGCATATATAGGATTTTTGGCAAACCCTCATCCATCAATGGGTTTGATGAGCCTTTACCGACTATCGTTTGAGTTGGGCTAGCATGCAGATTGTTTAAATCCATTCCGCATGTAACGTTATGCTAAAAGAGTTAACTCTTTTAGTGCTACGATATTGAATACGTAGACTTCGTCTTTCTTACGGGAATAGACTACCCAACAACACGTGTTAGGCGTAGACATTAAGGTTTTTGGCAAACCCTCAGCTTTCAACGGGTTTGACGTGCCTTTACCGATTACCATTTGAATCGGGCTTGCATGCGGATTGTTTAAGTCCGTTCCACATGTGACGTTATGCTAAGAGAGTTAACTCTCTTAGTGCTACGATATTGAATACGTAGACTTCGTCTTTCTTACGGGAATAGACTACCCGGCAACGCGTGTCAGGCGCTGACTTATCCCTACTTAGGCTTTAGGATAAAATTCTACGTGCGTGTGAAGCACAGATTTTGGTGTTATTAATAATAACCTGCCACAATATCGAATATATGAGCTTTTGTCCTTTTTATGGTAAAAGACTGATCGACAACACGTGTTAGGCGTTGACTTATCCATACTTAGGATTCGGGATAAAATTCTCTGTGCGTGTGAGGCACAGATTTTGGTGTTATTAATAACAACCTACCATAATATTGAATATGTGAGCATTTGTCCTTTTTACGGTAAAAGACTGACCGGCAACGCGTGTTAGGCGTTGACTTATCCCTACTTAGAATTCGGGATAAAATTCCCTGTGCGTGTGAGGCACGGATTTTAGGAGTTAAAAAAGTGGTGCCTTCTTCTGGGGCATAGATGAACCCGATGCAGGAGAGGAAGAATTTTATATTTTATCTCCTAAAGCTGAAGAGGAAGAATTTTATATTCTATCTCCAGTCACAAAAGAAAACTCAAAGTGGGATCTCCACTTCAAGAATCCGGGAAGGTGAAACTAAGAGTGGGATCTCCACTCTGAGAATCAAAAAGATTCAGATAATCCTAATTGTCCGAAGGTTTGATTACCAAACTAAAGGTGGGTTTCTCGTTTATCGAGAGTGAATTGTGGTTTTGGTCCTTACTATAGGAAGGTTTGACCCAGCGGGTGTAGGCGTCAAAAAATGCTCATAGATATCCAAATACAACTCAAGGATGAGAAAAGAACAGTGCGTATACAACGATCAAAACACCAACAAACAACCCGGGGTGACATGCCTTAGCCGCGGCAGCCTAAGGTGGCGCGCTTTAGGCGCGGCAACCTATGGTGGCGCGCATGTTACAGGAGTACCACAAGCAGTTACCAAGCAGTTATACGATGATTTCTTGAAGTCCACATGGCAGAATATCTGAAATAGAACGTGTGCTGACATGGACAAGCAGTTAAACCACGAAAAAAGGTGGTTAAAGGTCGTGGGGGAACAGTTTCAAACAGGAGAGAACGTGGTTGTAACTGCCCCTTTGGCCGCGGCAGTCCATGCTGCCGCGCCAATAGCCGCGGCAGTGTTGGCTGCCACGGCCAAAGAGCATTGACTTGACCATTTGTTTCGCCCCCATTCCCACTGTTGTGCACTCCTACCCCTATAAATACCTCCCTAGACACGAAATAAAGGACGGAGAGCAGATTGGAGCAGAAAAGGCTTGAGCTTTTAAAGATTTTGAGGAAGAAAGAGAGAATTTTCACCCTTCATAAACAGTGTTTGGTGATTCCTAGAGATCTAAGCTCAGACTTGATCTTTGGAAGAGTGAACATCTTACATCGATAAGATATTCGCTTCAAATCCCTACTTCGATAAACGAAGAAAGGATCTCTAAACAACCTCATGATCTGCGAATCGGTGGTCCACGAGCCAAAGCACTCCCAGCACAGGCAAAGATCTCATGTAAGCAGCGATCCAAACAATGATCCTGCGTTTGTTTCTAAAAAATTGTAATTTTCCTTTGGTTGTGTAAAAGAGGTCTTATAAAAAGGCTATTTCTTTCGAATTCGTTATAATCGACCGAAGATATAATGAATTCCACAGCGAAATCAACTTTTGATGAAAACAAAATGGCGACCACAGTGGTATCAACGTCTCAAGCCAGGGAGCATCAATTGCTGGGATGACATAGAAAGTTTGTTCCTCAGCAATTTCTTCGATGATGACATCGAAGTATCAATCGGAACCCTTCTGGATGAGAAACAAAAAGACGAAGAGCCGGTTGATGATTTTATCAAGCGCTTCCGCAACAAGGTAATGAATTGCAGAGATCCTGTTACAGAGGAGTTCATCCTATAGACATGCCACAATAATCTCTCTATCTATGTCCTAGAAGCCCTGAGGGTCGTACCATCCAAAACTTAGAAAGATTTGAAAATACGTGGCGAACAAGCTGAACATTTTCTTAAAAGAAAGAAGGTTGAGAGAAATCAACCGTCGATATCTACAACCATTGCGAATGCAACTCTCAATCCGAAGTTCCAAAAGGAGTATTCTTTTGAAGATGATGAAGCTCCAGCCATCTTGAAATACCTCATCGTCAATGACAAAATCGAGCTGCCACCTATTAAAGATCAGGAGGGCGCTAAAAGGACTACGGATCCAAACTACTGTGCATACCATAGAAGGGTTCTTCATCCCACCAAGATTTGCTTTGGACTAAAAAATAAAATTCAAGGTCTAATTGACTCCGGCGTCATAACGGCAAAACAAGCCAAATAAAGACGACATCTACTCCGAAAAGTATACGAGTATAAGCTGCTTCTCCATGTAACTCCAAAAGGTATACGAGTATAAACTGTTTCCCGAACCTCCGACCGATATAAGAGGTTTAAAAAAAATTGCTTCCAAATGTGATTAGACTCAGGTTCACCTAAAAGCTGGGGGTGGATATAAGGTTATCATGGCTGAATACGAAGACAGGAACCAAGACATGATTCTATATCAAGAACAGCAATGTTGCTCACAAACGAAAAGTTCCTGAAAAAGTACTATCTCTAGTACATTCAGGGTAACCTATTTAACGGGAAGTTTCAGGAGAATACTATATATGGTATTCTTAAGGATAACCCGAAACTAATCGATTATTCAAGGTGAAAACCTATCATCTGAATAATCCACCCTTAATCATGATAAAAAATAATTAAGAACCTCCCGTTATGGCTATTTAATCATATCCAAAATGATTAAAACCCTCTCACTGTGATTTTTAGAGTACTCTTTCATTGAGATGAGATTCAATGACTTCATCAAGTCGATCTTCCCTCATAAAACTCTGAAATTATTCATCTGCTGCTTAATTGGTTTCAATCATCGGGATCAATTTTGCCAACTCCCACTGTGACTTTCCAAGCACTTTATCGTTGAGATGAGATTCAATGACCTCATTGGGTTAGTCTTTCCTCACGAAACTCCTACGGTCTAATGGCGGGGTGCTTAATAATTCACAGTCCTCCACCATAAAATCCCTCACCGATCAAATCAACTGACGGCAAGTCCACCAAAATGCTTTATGGTTAAATCCATCCAAACTCCCGCTGTGTCCAAACCTTTAACACTCCCACTGTTGGGTGGGTTCTGACACAACACCCAAAATTTCAATTCATAACAATTGGCAACCCCCATTCGGTCAAACCTTTAAACAGTTAGGACCAAAACCAAAATCCTCTCTCAATTCCTTCCATGAATGAGATGTCCACAAATTGAGCGATCAAACCATTAAACAGTTAGGATCGTATCAAATCCCATTCGGTCAAACATTAAACAGTTAGGACCAAAGCCAAAATCCTCTCTCGATTCTCTCCATGAACGAGAGGTCCACAACTTGAGCGATCAAACCTTTAAACAGTTAGGATCGTATCAAACTCCCACTTGGTTAAACCTTACTACAATTAGGACCATAACCAAAATCCCCTCTCGATTCTTTCCATGAAC
>BQKN01001001.1:135488-149679 GCA_022839385.1 Asparagus kiusianus
GGGTGAATGAAGAGGTCGAATACGAGTTCGACCAGCAGAAGTTTGAACATACTCCTCTCTAAAAACAATGAGTCTAAGATACTTTGGAGGGGGTATCTGTAGGCGTCAAAAAATGCTCATAGCTATCCAAATACAACTCAAGGATGAGAAAAGAACAGTGTGTATACAACAATCAATACACCAACAAACAACCCAGGGTGACATGCCTTAGGCGCGGCAGCCTAAGGTGGCGCGCCTTAGGCGCGGCAGCCTAAGGTGGCGCGCCTAAGGCGCGGCAGTCTATGGTGGCACGCATGTTACAGGAGTGCCACAAGCAGTTACCAAGCAGTTATACGATGATTTCTTGAAGTCCACATAGCAGAATATCTGAAATAGAACGTGTGCTGACATGGACAAGCAGTTAAACCATGGAAAAAGGTGGTTAAAGGTCGTAGGGGAACAGTTTCAATAGGAGAGAACGTAGTTGTAACTGCCCCTTTGGCCGCGACAGTCCATGCTGCCGCTCCAATAGCCGCGGTAGTGTTGGCTGCTGCGGCCAAAGAGCATTTACTTGACCATTTGTTTCACCCCCATTCCCACTGTTGTGCACTCCTACCTCTATAAATACCTCCCTAGACACGAAATAAAGGACGGAGAGCAGATTGGAGCAGAAAAGGCTTGAGCTTTTAAAGATTTTGAGGAAGAAAGAGAGAATTTTCACCCTTCATAAACAGTGTTTGGTGATTCCTAGAGATCTAAGCTCAGACTTGATCTTTGGAAGAGTGAACATCTTACATCAATAAGATATTCGCTTCAAATCCCTACTTCGATAAACGGAGAAAGGATCTCTAAACAATCTCACGATCTGCGAATCGGTAGTCCACGAGCCAAAGCACTCCCGGCACAGGCAAAGATCCCACGTAAGCAGCGATCCAAACAACGATCCTGCGTTTGTTTCTAAAAAGTTATAATTTTCCTTTGGTTGTGTAAAAGAGGTATTATAAAAAGGCTATTTCTTTCGAATTCGTTGTAATCGACCGAAGATATAATGAATTCCACAGCGAAACCAACTTTTGACGAAAACAGCGGGAGTTTAAGGTGATCCTAACTGTAGGAAGTTTTGATCACTTGTTTGAAAGTGGACCTCTCATTTATTGGAGGAATCGAGAGGGGATTTTGGTTTTGGTCCTAACTATAGGAAGGTTAGACCGAGTGGAAGGTTTGAGACAATCCGAACTGTAGAAAGGTTTGATCGCACAATTTGTGGACCTCTCGTTTATTGGAGGAATTGAGAGGGGATTTTGGTTTTGGTCCTAACTGTTTAAAGGTTTGACCAAGTAGACAGTGGGAGTGGGACTATAAATTACAGTGGGAGTTTAGTTTTTATCACCTTTTTTGTAATGATCGGGTTATCCCTAAGAAAGTTACATGTAGCATTCTTCCAGAAACTTCCCGTTACACGAATCGTCCACCCCCAGCTTTTCTTGCGAAACTGGGTTTATCATTGTATTCAGCTGCATGATCGGGTTATCCTTAAAAATACCAGGCATGGCTTCTCCAGGAACTTCCCGTGAAAGAAAGGAAACAGTTTAGACTCATATACCTGTTGGAGTATTGAGAAGCAGTTTATACTTGTATACTCTTCGGAGTGTGAAAGAAAGGAAACAATTTAGACTCATATACCTGTTGGAGTATTGAGAAACAGTTTATACTCGTATACTTTTCGGAGTGTGATTATTCTTATTTGGCTTATCCTAGCGTTATGATGCCGGCTTCAACCAAGGTTTGGATGCTATTCTTGAGAGCAAAGCAATCCTTGGTGGGATGAAGGACCCTCTTGTGGTACGCACAGTACTTTAGATCTGTAGTGTTGTCAGCTTCCTACTGATTTACGATAGGTGGTAGCTTGATCTTGTTGTTTTCAATGAGAGACTCGAAAATAGCTGGAACATCTTCATCCTTGAAGGAGTACTCTTTTTGGAGTTTCGGATCCGAAGTCTTTTGCTGTCTTCGGGATTGCCGTTGTGATGTTTGATTAGCATCAACCGTAGCAGCAGGTGCCTTACCCTTACCACGGGAGACGAAGTTTGAGTTTGGAGGATTAGCCGTTGGTTGGCCCCTCTTGGCCTTCTTCCTTCGAAAGAAGCGTTCGGCCTGCTCTCCGCGTGTCTTCAACTCTTTCCATGTGTTGGACGGTGCGACTCCCATAACTTCTAACACTTCTAAGGAAAGGTTGTTGTGGCATGTTTGGAGGATGAATTCCTCCGTAACCGGATCTCGACAGTTCATTACCTTGTCCCGGAAGCGCTTAACAAAGTTCTCAACGAGCTCTCCATCTTTCTGTTTCTCTTCAAAGAGTGTTCCAATCGATATCTCGGTGTCGTCGTCAAAGAAGTTGCCGAGGGATGAGCTTTTTAGGTCGTCCTAGCTATTGATACTTTCGGACTTAAGACGGCGGTACCAATCGAAGGCGGGCTCACGAAGGGTGCCAACGAATGACCGAACCATCAAGGCTTCATTGCCAGAGATCATACCCAAATGGGACTTGAAGTAGATCAGATGTTGTGTGGGCAAACCCTTCCCGTCAAACGGCGTGAAGTTAATTAGGTTGAACTTCGCCGGATATGTTATTGAATCCCACTCTCTTGGGTAGGGACATGGAATGCCGATCTTTTTCACCTCTCGAGCAGACATCAAAGCATTGATTTTGCTTTCGAGGTCTTTTATCTTAAGGTCTTTGCCTGCATCTTTCTTCTGACGATTTTGGACAGGGATATTGGTACTACCCCCAGTGTTAAGGACATCTTCAGTATTTCTATCCTCAAGTAGAGCATCAACATTGATATTTTCCTCCATTTCTGAGTCGCTATCTATTTGATTGGTAGTCTGACGATGACTAGATTCACCGTGTTGATTTGATAATTGTTGGAGTTGTTGGGCATGTAAGTCCTTAACCCGTTGCACAGCCATATCCATCTCGATTTTAAAGTCCTCTTTCTGCTTAGCCAAAGCTTCTTGAAGGAGTTGAGCCATCTGTTCAGTAGTGATCATGAATGATTCTCGAATCCGTCCCATGCTGGACACAGTGTCATCTGAAGCGATCGCAGAGTTAGCGTCTGATGCTTCATCGTCTGAGAACTGCCCTCTCTGAATTCTCCTATAATCTCTAGGCCTGATAGCCCCAGTTTGTAGCCGAGTCAATCGTTGAGATATTTGTGGAAAAGGTTCGGGACTGAAGCGTCACGTGGATTTTCTTTTGTCTGTCATGTTAATCATGACTTCTGAGAATTCACATTCTTGAACGGCCGGCTTCCTTTTACGGAAACGTCTTGACTTGTGTCTTAGCGTTTCTGTAGAAAGTCTTTCAAATACCGAAATCCTTTACGAGGTGGTCTTGGAGCAGTTACACTCTGATAATACCGCCTTGATAAGTTTGGTACATGAACAAAGAGAATCGGTTTCCCGGGTACTTCTCTTTCGAGATTTATTCATACCCCTAGCCTGATAGTATAACTCGTCGGTCATATGACCGGAGTAACCTATCGGGTGTTGGCATGATTTTTTAGGTATAACGTTCTCGTCTGACCAACATGTTTCCTTCTGAAGATTTGTTGCTCTGATGGCGTTCTCAAGAGTCACACATTTAGAGCCATGCTTTTGGGAGCTCGAACCCTTGACGGGCTCTTAAACTTTAATTTGCCGTCCGAGGGGGTCAATTGTAGGGGTTTTCCCATTATAGGAATGCTTTAACTTGTTGTGAGGACGTGTGCGACCCCCAGCTTGAGTGGTTGCTCGGGGTTCAGTCACTAGACCCAAGCGTTCTTTGATCAGAACTTTGCCTTGATCCTCGTGCAGAGGACCCAGGCGATCCGTTATCCTCATCTTGGAATAGGACAAGGCCATGCTGTCGCGGGGCCCTGCCAGAGGTATGTGATTCATTATGATAGAAATATGGGCTGCCGGAGGCTTAAACGGGACCACGAGAGGTGAATCGGGTGCGAATCGAACTGAACCACACACGAACCGAATCGAACCGGGCCCGAACCGGCGCAAACCACCAGTTGGTGGCTCGGTTTTGGCTGAGCCACCAGACGGTGGTTCGCATATTTCGGTAGTTCGGGGCACTATTTGACTTCTTGTCGACGCTGTTTCGGACTTTGGTTTCCAGACTTGGCATGGTTTTGGTGGTTTCTTGATCACCTCTTTTCGCTTCAGCTTCTGCGCTTCTCGCACGAGAATTCGTGCGTGCGCAATCAAGGTGCGACGCTTCTGAATGCACTCCTCGAGGGTTGAGCAGGTCCGTTTGACTTGGATCCACTCATTCGCTGTTAGTTTGGAGGAGAGGCCATTTATTTTCTCCTGGGGCACTTGGTTCCTTCTGCGTTTCAGATCCGTCTCATAGCCAATCCCATCAATAGGTTCCAAAGCCTTAGCAAATCGACACGCAAGTCGTTGGCGCTGACTTTGGCGTGCCCTCTTCGATAAAGTTGGTGCGGCTACATCGGTCATCTCCTTGATTGAGGAGGAGTCCAGATCTGTAAATCCGGCTTCGTTGGAGGCCGAAGGGGCATTGCAAGGTGCAGCTACCACAGCAACGGGGGCTTTGATCTTCCTGTGCTTGTGAGGGCAGAGGATCTGGAGGAGGAGGTCGACAGATACTCCTCGAACTTCAGTTCGTCGAACTCGTACTCAACCTCTTCGTAAACCGGGATCCGGATCCGTGGTTGCGGCACGATAGCTTCGGCAACGAAGCTATTGGCTCCCACTATGGTCGCCAGTTTATTTTCGTCAAAAATTACCTTTTCCATTGCTTTCAAACCTGTTACACCATTTATCGATTACAAGTTCAAACTGAAAGAAAAGTTGATCTTTTATAAGATCTTCTTACAATGAAAAATAAAGATTATAACTTTATCAAACAAAACGCAGCAGTAGTTTATCTCCCGCTGCTTTGCGTGGGATCTTTGCCTGTACCGGGGACACGTTAGTCCGTAGACCACCGCAGATCAAACCCGATAGACAATATAATTACGCTCTTGTTTCACAAAGGAAACAATTACGGAAGCGACAATCACGACCAAGCGAGATTGTGGCTCTTCTTGAGATTAAAACCAAGTTTAATCCGGAGGAAAGAAGGGGAAAAGAATCACAAACCTTTCGAAGGACTTTCTTTATGAAAGTGTTCGCCAATATCTGATGATTCTCCTCTGAAATTCGTGGTTAGCTGGACAGTTTGACAGCACCTCGCATTCTCAACTTCAGATCCTCTTGAAAGAAGACCCTAGGCTTCTATTTATAGGCTTTTGGAGATGTGTTTTTGGATAAGAAGTGATGTTTAAACGTTATCTGCAGTTAATAACCACTTAAACGCGTTTAGGGATAACTGCAAAACAGTTGGGGAGTTCTTGGGATGAAAGAATCCTTAAAAATCATCGAAATGCGCGTTTTGGGAGGTTTGGGAGTCAAAAGGAGTCCTGGTGGCTCGGGACTGTGCGAGTCACCATTTAGTGGCTCGCATGGGTGCAAGCCACCATTTGGTGGCTCGCATAGGTACGAGCTACCATTTGGTGACTCGCGCTTACGCAAGCCTCCGAGTGGTGTTTCGTTCATCTTTTTGATATTTTGGCGATTTGTGACTCCTCCAGTTCGCTCGTTTTGCGTACGGTTCATCGTTTCGCTGACTTGTACATTTTACTGATCCACTTCGTACGCTTACTGGTGTTGGATAAATTTCCTTGACTTGGATAATAACGTTTATCGTCTCCTCGTTGTCTTGAACTACGTTTGGGAAGTTATAGGCAATTTTTAACACCTACAATCATCTTTAGATTCAACCCTTAAAACATGCATTGTAAATAATAACAAGCTTATGGACTTGTGTGTAAAGTCCCATGTAAATTCTTCCAAGAAACCAACACACTATGCACACATGTATAACAACATTTATAAGTGTTCTATTTGCGGCCGAAAAGGCCATCTTGCTAAATTTTGTTATAATACACAAAAAAACATAAAATCTAAGAATTTTGATACTTGTGCATCCCATCAAGCTTCATCACATCATACACATGCACACACTCACAAAGGTCATCATAAACATGCTCATGTGTATCAATGTGAATTTTGTGGTCCGTTTTGATCATTTGACCAATTTTGTTTTAATTTAAAAAGAGTTTCTCATTTGCAAAATAATTTTAAAGAACCATCTATTTTTGTAAATGATTCTCGTGCACAACCACAACAACCATAACGTCAACATAAATCTTTTCAATCCTTTGATTGCACATATTATAATCGTAAAGGTCATTTGCATAATTATTGTTTTGATCTTGTACGTGTACTAAATATGCCCAAATGAGTTCATAACCTAAGAGCCTTGAGCTTAAATGATAGGGATACCAAAAATGTTTGGGTGCCAAGACAAACTTAAAGTTCAATTTAAATTTCTTGATTTTTGCGTTTTTGTTTTTTATGATTTTTTGTAGTTTCATGTTCTTTAAATGAAAATTTATCAAACTTTTAATTGAAATTTGTTGTATATGTTTTATTGCTAGAATATTTTTGGAATCGTGTAATGCAATAAAACAATTTTTAAAAATTTTTAAGGATCTTAAAATCACAGTTCAAAATTTTTTGTAAAACTGATTTTCAGGTCTTCAGTCGACTTATACGTCGACTGATGACATCGGTCGACTTATAAGTCGACTAATGAGCTCCACTTTTCAGGTTTGGATTGATTTTTGTTTTTATTTCTGACCTATTTTGGACCCGTTTGCGACCCATTTTTGTTTTGGGACCTAATCCTAGCCATCCACTTGTTCTTTGGCAGATCCCAACCCTTGATTTTTCCCTATAGATCAAACCCTAACCCTAAAATTTTTCCTATTCTTCTTATTTCTTCAGCCGATTCAGTCAGGTTCTCATCTTCCAAAGTCGACTGGTGCTGATCTTGAGCTCTTAAGGCCTCTTGGTTCCCTTCTTGCTAGGTATAATCCTCTCATATCCTTTGTTCCTTTCTTTAAAACTCTCAAGTTGCATTTTAGAGTTTGTCATTTGTGATCTAAATCTATGCTTTAGGGTTGATCTTGTGTTTAGACTGTATCATCACTATGTGTAGAGGTCATCCTAAATGTATTAGAACTGGTAGAGAACAACCTTCATCATCTCGTGCTCCTCTTCCCACAACAAATTATGAATATTATAAAAAATATCTTAGAGATCCATCCTTAATTGGGAAATATCGTTCTATATGTCAACTAAAACTTTTTACCGGGAGATATGTCAAATTTGATGATTTAATCATTTTATGTTGACCACTTATTTTGGAGATGCTAAAATGGTTAATTTGCTTACCAGTGCCAATGATCTTCCTTATTATCCTCATCTGTTTCTATGCAAATCTTCGAGTAGATTCCTCTAACCCTAGAACCCCATTCATTTTCTCCAAAGTCAAAGATCATCATATCATGTTCTGTGCTGATGAATTATTAAAAATTCTTGGTCTTCCTCATGGAGACACCTTATTATGTTATGTTATTTATGATGATGCTGTTGTAGAATCTTTGTTAACTTTTCTTGGAAAACGTCTCCCACTTACTGTTATGAATGCTTCTGATTTGCCAAAATTATTAGTCGTATTATCTGTTATAATATAATCCCAAGATTGAGACTTATAGTCACTATTCCCAAGAACTCACTCGTGCCATTTATTTTGTTGTCAAGAATGTTGATGTAAAGTGGGGAAACGTTATTTTTGATGTCTTGGCCATTGAGCACACTACTTTCCTTCCTTTCGGGGCCCTTCTTACTAAAGTTTTTATTCGTTTTAGGGTTGATTTATCCAAAGAGAACTCAATCAAAATCCATCCTTTCTTTGATGTATCTGCCCTTCATAGGATAGGTATACACGCCACCCAACTTGCATTAAATGAAGCTCTAGCTCATGACCCTACTCCTGAGCCCGCTGATTCTGAATCATCTAGAAAGTCGCCCCCTTTAAGATCTAGCTCTAGGGCTAGTGGTCATCCCAATTCCCACATCCCTAGCTATATTGAGGGAGTCCATTCTCATTTATCTGAGTTTCATGCCGAAGCTGAAGGTTGGAATTATGATGATCAGTGGAGGTTTCAAAGATTGAAGATAGTTAGATTGACCTTAGGATGAGGTTTGAGGAGATTGAGAGGTCTCAGGCAGAGATTAGGAGAGATATTTTTGGTATAAGCAATCAGGAGGTAGACATGGCTCGCATTGATAATAGACTGGATGATCTATTTAGGATTGTGCAGAACCCTTCTTATACTCCAGGTCCAGGACCTTCAGCCTCATGAAGACAGATTTTCTTTTGGCTTGTGTCTATCTGTGTTGAACTATGGTTTATTTTGGCATGTAATGAATATAGAACTATTTGTTTTATTTTGGTTTGTAGTTGTTTTTGAACTTTGTAGTTTGAACAATGTATTTTGGTTTGTTTTGGTGTTGAACGATGTGTGTAATCGTTGTAAACACTTATATTTGTTTTATCTCATGTTTGTGTGATTAGTAGTTTACATTTGCTCACTTAACCATCAAGCACTTATATCTAATTCTTGTGTGGCAAATGCATTTACAAATGTTATTTTCTCTTGCCGTATTCATTCATTCCTATTTTATGTGGCCTTTAAATAGGAGGATCAATCCATATTTATGTTTATACTCACACATGCTTATAGGTAGGCGGAGCTTTTAGCTCTCTTTCTATTATGTTCCCCATTTTAATGTTGCTAAAGGGGGAGAAAAATGTGAGTATATTGTAGTTTATATGTTGTTTATATGTTGTTTATTGGTTTTATGGATATATTGAGAAATTATTTGTGATTATCAAAAAGTAGGAGATTGTTAGGACTCATATCCATGAACCTACACTCTAATCTTGTTTTAATGATTTAACAAATAATTTATAACGTGTTTTCTAGTGTTTTGTTTTGATTGATTAACCCAGGTTAAATGATTCAAGAGCTATATTGTAAAATGGAGCAAATACAAATCAAGTCAATATCCAAGATCAAGCTTCAAGTGCAAATCAACTTGGTACACTAGTTTAGGATTTTTATATTGTGTGTAAATGCTTTAAGCTCAATATCACACACACAATTCTTATTTTTGAGTAATTTTTATAAAATATTGAGTTATTAGTTTATAGACTTAAATTACTCTTTATACATCTTTTATTAAGTCTATAATATCATCTTAAAAGATTTCAAAATATTGTTTAACTCAAAAGTCAAAAATCAAGAATTTTATATACACATGTATTTACAAGTTTTGCAAAACATAGAGCTTTAAAAAATGGGGAATGATATTTGAATTTTTTTTTTTTGTAACATGTTCATTTATATGTTTATAAATAATTCACCAAATTTTATATTTTTTGGAATTTGTTTGATATTTTTAAACAAGATTCAAAGTTTATATTTACTGTGTGAATGACGTGGGGTCCACCACGTTTTGTTTGGTGAATTGCCACGAGCTGAAGACGTGTTTTGTTTCCGCGTGGTTCTGACCGCGTGGTGTTAGTCCACCCGATGACAATGCATTATAAATTCCTCTGCAACTTTTGTTTTAGGGTTGCGTGCAAGGATTGGGTGCAAGGCGTGCACGGAGCTTTGCCGGCTGTGAGTTTTTTCTTTTGCGAGGAGATTTGGTTGCGGGAAAAGTTATGGCTACAGGGTGCGGATGCAGAGGCAAAAGTGGAGATTTGATAAGGCCTTTGTTAGGGTTTTGTGTATCCTTTGAGAGAGATATTTGTGTGAGGGATTTGAGAGATTATGTGAGGGTTTAGATTGAATGATTATAAACTCTAGTTATTTTCTCTCCCTCTAGTAATAGAACTCCCCCTCATTGCCCTGTGGATATAGGTAATTTGCCGAACCACGTAAAATTGGTTGTCTTGCTATTTGTATGATTTGTAATAGCTTTTGGGCTCCCTCGATAGGTCAGTCCTAGAACTGATGAGAGGAAGAGCTGATATCTTACTTGGTTGAGATATTTTGCTTAAGATTCTTGTTTTCTTTGTGAAACAGGAATTCCTATTGCGACCTGACTCTCTTGTTGTGCTGCCGAAGTGCTGTCGAAATTTCCGCTGCACGCAACATACTGTTCATTTCAGGCACTGAGCACGTTTTAAGTCGATTTACTATAGTACCAAGTCGACTTATAAAGTGTTACACAGATGATGTTTTTAATCTGCTGAGTAGACTCATAATATAACAAGTCGACTTATCCTATATAAGTCGACTCATGTCTGTCATAAGTCGACTCATAATATGACTGTTGCACAGTAATGGCTATTTTCCAGATTATGTTATTTTTAATATTTTTGTTGGATTTTAGGGTTTGTTTTATGAATCTATATATACCCCTTACCCTCTAACTTCTGTACATACTTAAGAAAATTTTAAAAACAAGTTTACAAGAGTTTAAGGGTGTTTTGAGTTTGTGTTTCAAGTGTTTATGTGAAGATATTTTCACAAGAGGAAGAGGAGATTATTCATTCTTGTTTGGGCTTTAATTTCTCATCTCTATCACTCTTGTTGCAGAGAAGTTTTTGCTAACTCAATTCTGGCTTTATATATTTATTTGTTGATTATCAATTTTATTAAAGCTAGATTTTATATTGAGTTTGCATTTTATTTTTCTCATTGTTTACACACACATCCCTTGAGCTTTAGTATTCTCACATTGAGTATAATTTGGGTTGTGGTGAGTGTATCATTGAGAGTGAGATTACATTGAGTTCTCATCCATTATAGAGAACAAACCCTTGTACTTGTGCTTAATTTGTGAGATCGCATTGTAATACATAAGGACACCGAGAGAAGTGTGTGGTGAGTGACGGGGTCGATTCCAAGAGAAGTGACGTTGGTAGTAAAGCCTAGAGAGAGGTGATAAATCCAAGCACTTGAGGAAGGCGGCACGGGCTAGGCTAACACTTAGAGGGTGTATTGTGTAGTTACAAGTGTGAGAGTTGTAAGAGTTTTCGGTAAGCTAGAAAACCGATTGTTTGGAGTTGTAAATGTTTTTGGTTAGCGTTGAAAAACCAGTTATGATAGTGGAGATTCTCCTCGTGAGTGAGGAGCGGAGACGTAGGTCGAGGGTGACCGAACTTCGTGATCATATTGTGTGTTTGTGTTTGACTTGGCGTATTATTCTTGTGATCATTGCTTATCATATTTCTATATCGCCATTGTCTCATAGTTTATATCACCCTTTGTTTATTTGTTATCCTTGCATATATCTCATTGTATGTCATATTTTCTAGGATATTGTTAATAAGTTTTAATTTAACATTTATATCGGATTAGATTAGCATATACCATATTCACCCCACCATCTCTATGGTACTTACAGAATGATCTGTAACTCAAAAAATTAGATCAAAACTAAAAATAATATGAGCATATACATAAAAATAAAAGTTAGATCACTATTAAGATAAATAAAATAAAATAAAGACAGAAAGAGTTTCTAACCTATGTCTTACCGAAAAGCCTTATATCTGGTGGATGAACTATGATGTATTTATAGGCTAGGCTAGAACGCTTCCGTTATAACTAGAATTCTTAAAAGATAAGACTTCTTAATACAGTTTCCATCCATTATAACTATCTAGATATAATCTTATCTAAATCCACTATAACTCTTTATAGGATAAGAATTTATATATTATAACAAATAAAGATAATTTTTATCGAGTGGGCCAAAACTTTATCCGGATACAACAAAAACATCCAACCGGGCTTTTATTTTATTAGTATAGTATAGTATCGATATGCATTTGCTAATTTAGTTTGATACAAGGAGAATTAAATGATTTATCTTAGTCATTGTGAATATTTCAGACATGTATAAGGTTATGGATAAGTTGTTTTGAATTTGTTTTTCTTATATTCATTGTGTCATCATGCCGATAACACGATAACATCAATAATTCCCAAAATATTGCACGTTTAATAAATTTAGTCAATAATTTGCTAGTATAACTAAAGTTTATGATTAGATAAGAAAATTACAACTAGAAGAAGATGATACAGAATAATAGTTGTTAGTATGAAAATCATAACTAGAATTTTGTCATTTTATGGAAAAAAAAACCCCTTTAAGGTTAGATATAAAAGGACAATATGCCCTCATGCATACACTCCTAGTTGAATTTGGCTCTCCTATGGAAGAGGTTTTTCTTTAAAACCTTGTAAATAGTGTGTGCCATTAACAATCTATAATAATTTGGTAGTTTACATGTTAATTTTATGAATCTTATACTAGAATTTCAACTATAAAAGCTTCAATCATTCGGTTCACCTCTAATTTTGTACTAATATCCATTCTGTTTGAAACAAAAATGAAGGAAGCAATAATTGATATACCTTGTTTACTTTGATTAGGCATTTGTTGCACAAATTTTATGAAAAGTTCATATATTTTTTACTAGATGTAGTACATGTGAAGATTGTTATTTCTCACGTTTGGAATGACTAGTTTTTACACACGTGCAATGCACGTGATTTAATATCATAATTAAGTATTTTTGGCAGTTTGTGCTCATATTTTTCTTTAAACTCTTACATCCCAATTATTTTTTTATGCTTGTTTAAATGGGATACACCCAATTTAATTTTTCATGTTGATATTTGAATTGACAAAAAACAAATATAATTTAAAAATAATTTAAAATTTCATATTATTTTTGACCGATATGAAACTAAGCTTTATTTGAGAAAGTATAGTATTGCAAAGTGAAAAATATTAAAATAGTGTTATACAAGGAAGGTGAATATTTAAAACCAATATGGCAAAATGATTGTTTTAAGTATGTTAAAACGATGCAAAAGAGAATATAAAGTTTATTCCTAATCATTGATAGACTTCATAAAAAAATATAAATTAAAGATTAATGCTAACTCTAGTATACTTTTATATGATAAAAACATCCACATAAGAATATAAAAGTACTGAAAAAAATTCACGAAACTCCCTTCTAAAGATTCCTATTTTCACTCAAAATAATTAAAGTATTCTATAAAATATTCAAAAAATATTATTTTTTATTTCTTCTATTTTATTTTTTATTGAGTTAAGATCAATCCTTCTTCAGGTTTATCATTTATCATTTCTTGGACAATTCTAGAGTATTGTCTTCATCATCTACATCAATTGTGACATCAAGCTAATTTTGTATTTTTTATGCTATTATCTTTCTTGGGCTCGTTATCATCTCATTTAATTTTACAAAGAAGTCAAATGTACTTATGATGTTCAATACAAACTGCTCAAAATATAGACTTTGATTTTTTTCTATTTCAATGAGAATAAATATTAATTTCATATATATAAAATTCTTTGTGTTCCTAATTTATTACTTAAATAAATTAGAAGCTATCTCTTTATTTTCCTCTAAAATGAATTCTTCTGATGTGCATCCAATAAGAATTTTTGTTATTTTAATAATATTACATTTGCTCTATCCCTGTCATTTTCCATAAAGATCTAAACTAAACACCTGCATTATTCATTACCAATTTCTCTTAGATTATAATATTAATATTTAATTTGAAGAACACAGTATGGAATTTATAAATACTTACTAATTTTTCTTATGTCTTCCATGGAGATTTTTTCTTTGATTAGGATAAAGTTATTAAATTATTTTTTAATATAACTCATTCAGTGCTTCATTAATAGATATGTCTTATGTTAATGCCAATTCAAGTGATTCATTGACGTTTTCTGAATTTTAGATTTATTTCCATCACTTTCTCATTTGCAATGGAAATAACTCAATTCTTTTAAAGTTATCCCTAAATATTCTAATAGTTTCTCCATATGTAATTCCTTGTATTCTTTTACCCTATAAATATTATTAATGTCAAAGATTAAAGTTTCTAAATTAAAATCAATTAATGCTAAGGTATAATATTATAGTGTTTTATCATTTCTATGGATTTAAACATCTATCAATTAATGTTACGAATGTATTTTGGCTACCCCAACTTATTACTAAAATTATATGAAATTAATTTAATTTATATAGTGATGATAAATTTTTAATCTATAATATTTTTAAAACATCTATCCATTAACCGGATGTTTTTAATCAATTCTTATTGTTTTTGTTTACCAGTATCAACTTAGACTATTCTTAGATGCTGAAAACGGATAGTAAATCCCTAAATTAGAA
>BQKN01001001.1:154679-166524 GCA_022839385.1 Asparagus kiusianus
CTAAAAAAGATTTTCCGAACTCGTGCTTTTAAAGGGAGTATGATAAACGTAACTGGTAACTAACACTACTGCTTAAAATACCTCAACTGTCAGTAACTCTTTACAAAAAAAGTGGTAGTTAGTCTAAACAAAATATATCATCAAATTGTGACATGAGGATTGCTTCGGTACTCCGAAATTAGATATTTTTATAATTTAAAAATAATAGATAATTTGAAAACATGCACAAAAATAAAATGGATAGTTTTGTCCTTAGTGTTTAGATTAGATCATTCCTATTATTTCTCTTTCTAACCATTATTCAACCTCGGTTTGAGTTCGCAACGCAGAAGAGGAGAAATCCTCCCTTCTCTTACTCACTATTTTGATTAGAAAATAGCATGAAATTTTAATAAAGAAAAAACTAATTTTTTATAGAAAATTCATGGAATTTTTTTCCCAAAGAAAAGCATTTTTAATGGGAAAAGGTTATTTGCACTTAAATACCCCAAACTTTTCCTCATTTTAAACTTTGGTGCCCAAAGTTCATTTTTGCCCAAAAAATACTCCAAAATTCAACTAAATTTGCTTTGATACCCTAGATTTAGTTTTGCCAGAAAACCCCATTAATTAAATAAAATATAGCTTTAATGCCTCAGAGTTCACAAAATTTACCTTTGATATCCGAACTTTAATTTCCAGTTAAAGATTGTGATACTAAAATTAAAAAGTTCATGGCTTGGATATCAAAGTAAAAAGTTATTGAATGTTGCGGTTCATTTTGGGCAAGAAAAAAAAATTACAGGTATCAAAATAATAAATGATTTAAGTTTAGGGTATTTATTGGGCAAGAGAGTACTAAAGTTACAAATTATGGAAACTGTGGGGTGTTTAATTGTAAATAACCCCAAGAAAAAACCTCAATTTTTGTTAAATATGTGAAGAGCTAAACATGCGTGTATCATGGTATTCTAACAAACAAATCAGTTCCTACCAACTTGACATTAATTTTATTTCCTAATTTGCCCTTATTTATACTTCCTATTTCTCTTCTTATTTATACTTCCTAAAATAACTTTTTCATCTAAGTGAAATTACTTTTTTGGGTGTGGAACTACTGTCAACTACCTTATCCCTCAAATTTGGGATGTGAGAAAGATTTTTAAGGAAACAAACTACACCAACTGTTTCGGAGCACCGAAGCTGTTGGCTTGTGACATTTCAATCAAATAACGGATATATAACAAATTACGCCACTCTGGTCCTTAAACTAAGGATTTGTTACTCTATCCCACCGAAAAAAAAAACAAAGAAGTAATGATTTGTTGCCTGTATACCCCAACATCATCTACCCTATTTGAAGATTTTCCCTCCAATCTATTTATTTGTGAATTTACCCCCCAGTTAATTTTAACAATTTTAAATAAGAGGGATATAGATATCAGATAAGGGAGGTGTTGGAGTAAATTATCAAATACACAAATTCGGGGATAAATCCGTAAATATATTTGAGCTATATAGGCCAAAAAACCCTTTTCTTTTCCGGTGCTTTTTCACATAAACCACCTTTAACATAGGATGATTATGAAAACCACAGTCAAAGATTAGTTAATACAAAAACCACCTTCAAAGGGGTTCCAATGGTAGTCGACCACCTTTATGAAACTTGATTGAAATTCCCAAAACACCCTTAAACATACACATATCACACTATCTTCTTAACCGAACCTAGTGCCTAACATATATGTTTTTAAGGACGTTTTGAGAATTTTAGTTGAAAATTCATCAGAAAATAGATCAAGATGGTCTATTACAATCAGTACCCTCATTAAAGATAGTTTTTGTATTAATGAAACTTTGAAGATATATTTTTTATAGTCACCCCCATTTTAAAGGTGATTTCTATGGGAAAACCCCCTTTCTTTTAACTAGTACACACACAAGGTTTTATGCATGTGCAATGCACATATTTAAATACTATAATTAAATAATTTTGATTTATTTCCTTACTAAAATTTATTCATAGGTTCTATTTTGATAGTTTTTGCTCTCTTATAACTATAAACTTTAGCATTATGATTATTTATATTCTTTAATATTTGTTTGAATACGCTAAAGCGAATTTAAAGTTTCGTGTTGATAACTGAATTGATAGGAAATAAATGTAGTCCTAAGCCAATTTGAATTTTTACTTGATTTGGACCAACATGAAACCAAGCTTGACTTGAAAGTATAGTGTTGCGAAAGTGAAAAGTAACTGAAAAAATAGCATTATAAAAGGAAGATGAATAATTAAAGTCAATAAGCCAAGATGATTGATTAAAAATGGTCTGAAGCGAAACTAAAGAGAATATGAAATTTATTCCTAATCATTGATAGACTTTGTTAAAAAAAATCATGTACTAAAAATTAATGTAACTCTAGTACCCTTTTATAAAGTACCCACATAAATATATAAAAGTACTAAAAATTTCATGAAATATCCCTTTTAAAGATTCTTTATTTTACTTAAAACTTAAACTATTCTATAAAATATTCAAAAAAACAATAATATCTCTTTTTTATTGAGTCGAGATCAACCCTTCTCCACATTTATCTTTTTTCCTATGCATTTCTAAAGTAGTGTCTTCATCATTTCCATATTAACAATAAATTCATGACATCAGGCTGGAACTGTATTCCTTGTGCTGTTATCTTTCTTTGGTCTCGTTCATCTTTTATCTTCTTATCTTACTTCACAAAAAAGTTGAATGTATTTCTGATGTTCAATACAAACTTCTGGATATACAGACTTTGATTATTTTTTTTGTTTTAATGAGAACAAATGTTAATTTCATATATATGAAATTTTTATGTTTCTAATATATTACTTAAATAAGGTTAAGAGTTACCTCTTTTTTCTCTGCAACGAATTTTTTGTTGTGCATCCTATAAGTGTTTTTGCTACATTAAATAATGTTACTTTTGTATGAAGATCTGAACTAAATAACTATATTTTTCATTGTCACTTTACCTTAGATTTATGTTTATTTCATGAAAAAGGAATATTACTTAATCTTGATACTACATCATTGGCTATTCTGCGATATTTAGCATTTGGGAACTCTTATTAACATCTCTATCCACCTTTTTGTTGCAACCTTTGCAAGTGTAGAACTACAACTCAACTCTATTGTAAATAGTAGTTATCTTTATATTATAGGTGCAACAACGTGTCTATATATTGGTAAACTATTTTTAAGTTTAATTGTGTGAATTTTAGAGTAGATCTTATAAGATCATATCTCTTTCGAATGCTACGATGATTATATATATATCAGTAATATGAATTTGTGTTGTATTTATAAAGAGTCTTAATGGAGATGTTTTTGCCTTGGCAGTTTGTTCTAAATGAGCCTAGCATATTAGCTTTAAAATATAATATATTTTTTTATTGTGTTATATGGATATTTTTATGGTTTACTTGCTATTTTTTATTTCTTTAGTAAGTTGTATCTTTGGGTTAATATATATTATTGACACAAAATTACGATGATATGCATATATTCCCTATAAATTTGAGACATATATAAAGTGAATTTTTATGTTTAGTGGCCTTTAATAACAATTTTAATATTGAAATATGTCACCTTCATATTTAAAGATCCTAAAATCCAATAGTAATATTACATGCTTATCTTGAGTGTGTCTTCAATAAATAATCAATCGTTGGTAGTCATATCCCCAAATAAAGTTATATGTAGAGTCATGCCACTATATAGAAAAAAGAAAAAGGTCAATTTTAATTTTTTTACTGATGCTATTGTAAATAAGTATCATGTGTATACACTTTTTCCATTATAGTGATTTTCCTCCCCTTATATGGCTTGTTATATTTCGTAACATAGTTGATCAATGACTTCACTTAGTTTCTATTACAAGATTATTTGTATGTAATTTTATATTAATTTCATTATTCCTTTAATATTTGAAAAATAAAATATAAAAATTTATAAATACTTACTAATTTTGCTTATATCTTCCATGAAGAATGCTTTTTTAATTGGGACAAAGTTGTTCAATATGTTCTTTAAGGGGAACTTAGTTGGTGCTTCTTTAATAGATATATCTTTTGTCAATGTCAATTAAAGTGATTTATGAATGTTTCTGAATTTTGGATTTATTTCCTTGAATAATTTCTAGATTTAATGTGTACTAGTTATATGTAAAACCCTAAAAGTTTGAATATTATATGATAAATAATAATTATTATGTTATATGGTGATAAATAACATATTATAATGTATGAGTATGCTAGGGATTGATTTGAGATCAATCCAATGTATATATGTAAGTGAAGATTGAAAACATGACGAAAACATGTACAAACCTGTTTCTGGGCTGTTAGTAGTCGACTACTACTCAGAGTAGTCGACTAACTAGCTTAGTAGTCGACTACTCTGAGTAGTAGTCGACTATCGGAGCTGTTTCTAGTTTTTCTTTCAGATTTCGGGTCAGATTCGTTTTGTTCCGAACCTAGTTGTATATATGTGCATATATACTTGTTTTAAAGCCCTTTTTACCTTCTTTCATGTGAGTTTTACTCCAACCACCTTCCTCCTCAAACACTAACCCTAATTGTGAGTTTTGGGAGAGTTTTGAGGCGTTGGTCGAGAGGAAGGCGGAGTTTGGTGATTGTGGTTGAAGATGAATCTTGCATACACGTAGTTGAGGAGTTCAACAGCGCTATGAGGTAATATCATCTTCATCCAAACCTGCACCCTTAGTAAATTTAAAGATTTAATGAGTTTAATTCAATGTTTAGCATGTTTATGCTTATTTTTCATGTGATAAAAGGTAGGTTTTTGATAATAGATCTTTAGCCCTTGATAAATCTGATGTTTCTTTGTTGTTTATATTAGAAATATGATCAAGATCATTAGGGTTAATGTTAATTTCGTTTTTACCTTACTTAATTAAGTTTACCCCATGTAAAAACCCTAGTTTTATCTTTTAATTGAGCTTTCATGATAAATAACTATGCTTAACCCTAGCTAGGTTTGTGAAATCTAAGCCATATAAACATGTTTAAACGAATTTTTCCTCTGTTCATGAGTAGTATTTATCATATGTTGATAACTATGTTATTTAATTAAGAGCTAACTGAGAATTTTGGTTAATTAGGATATTAACCCTAATTTGATTAATTTAAAAGTTTAATTATTATTGCGATAGTCTTTGTCAAATAATTTTTGAGTTTAAATCTTGCTTTATGCTTCATGATAATAAAGATTTGTTTTTTGAACAAGTTACAATATACGAAACATGCAAAATTTATATCTGTGCTGTTAGTAGTCGACTACTAATCTTAGTAGTCGACTACTAAGGTAGTTTTCCTGAATTTAGAGTCTGAATGATTCAGTGCAGTCGACTACTAAGCTTAGTAGTCGACTACTAAGTGCAATTTTCCTGAGTTTTGTTTTGTATTTGTTTAAGATGTGTTTGCGGGGTTCGAGCCGCACTTCCGCACATGTAATTACACGAATACACAAGTACAATGGTATTTCACACACATAAGTATCTCAAGGGGGGTTTTGACAAGAATTGGGTTATTTATAATAGAGTTAGAGATTGTTCATACACTCGTTGGATATCGTTGATGAGCTGAACTCAGTACTATATAAGATAGTACGTCGATATACCAGATTTGCACAGTTTATACATGAGATGGATATCGTTGATGAGCTCAGTTCAGTACTACATGAGGTAGTGTGTTGATATTCCATATGTATAGGCCATTGAGTCGGGTTTGGATGCTTTGTATAGCAATCTGTCCGCACGAATGTGCGATGAGGCCTATGAGCCGTATAATTATGAGGCTTGTGAGTCCATCTATTTGGATACCTATATGGTAGGTCGTCCCACACTCAGGCTACGTGTTGAGATCGTGATAATGTAGGATCTGAAATAGATACATTAGAACACTAGAGGGGGGTGAATAATATTCTTTTAAAATTTATGCAAAGTAGATAATAAATTGCAATAAAGAATGGCAATAATCTTAGAAAATCACAACCACAAACAAGAGATTTTATAATGGTTCCACCAATCCAGTGTACATCCAGTCGTCAAGCAAATCTCGCTTGAGATTTTCACTATAATTTTGAACCAAGTACAAAATTAAAACCAAACCTGATCAATTGCAAGTCCCTGCAAATTACAACACCAATTGACAAAACTTTGCCAATTGCACACCAATCTCTAGACCAAGAGATTGATCTCTCTCAAACCGAGAGAACTTGAATCAAACAATTCAGTTCTTATAGGTCTTGATTTGTAGTGTTGTGTAGCAGTGGCTTAGGAATAATTTTATCCTCTAGAAATTGCCTAAATAATTTGTATTTTGAATGATGATCAAGGATAATTTCAGAAAAAATCTTTTTTCAATACTTAGCAAAATCTGAATTTTCAACTCTTGAAAAAATGCACAAAGATTGAAGCTTATGGGTAGATAATAATGTTGCATTTTTCTGAACAAATAACCTTTTTATAGCCCTTGAAAGACAAATTTTTAAACTTTTAAAAATGTTTAAAAATGGCTATAAACTATCACTAATTCAAACTTTAAATTCTGGAAAAACTGTATCTGTAGTCGACTACAGGACAAGGTAGTCGACTACACTAAGTCTCAACAGACTCTGTGAAGTCAGAAAATTTCTTAGTAGTCGACTATAATGGTCATTAGTCGACTACACTGTAATCAGACAGAAACTTGAAAAACAGATTTTGCCTTTAGTAGTCGACTATAAAGTTGATTAGTCGACTACACTGTAAAATTACAGAAACTTAACAAAAACTTGAGAAGTTTTTTTGCCTCTTGTAGTCGACTATAAAGTAGATTAGTCGACCACACTGTAAATTGACAGAAACTTATATTTTAGTTTAGGCTTGAGTAGTCGACTACTATTCTAATTAGTCGACTACTAAGGGTTAAAAATGATATGAATTAAATGTTTTGACACTCAATTATTAACTATAAACTCTAATGGTTAACATAGAGAATTTCTATAGTTAACCAACACACTAAGGTTGTGTTGGTGTGTTCTAATCTCTATGTGTGTGTGTGTGAGTGATCAAGGCTTGTACAATATTTCTAAGTAAAGAAAAATATAAAACAAAATTACATTGATATATATGTTCTTCATCTTCTTTACTTCATAATGCTTTGAACTCATCTTGCACTTGATCATATTTGATGTTGAAAACTACATATAAATGTTAGTGCATTTGTATAACACACATAGTATAAATTGTTATCATCAAAATAATATCGTGGAGACATGATATTCAACAGATAAGACTAATGAGCCGTGTACACTATTTTAGACACTCACATGATAGTTTGTTGCATTGAGATTATTGATTGATAGCCTAAGTCATTGGGCGTATGTCAGTTATGAATACGACACATCTTTGAGCTATAGGATAGAAATACTGGTCTCTTGAAAGTATACATGATTATATTTTGGTATTTATTCTATCTTCCCAATGACAGTGAAAGATATTATAAATACTATGTATTGATGTTTTTATTTCCTTTACTGTTGTCTTTACTTCTTAGTTGGGATTAATGATTAGTGATTCATAATTTGAGACATATGGTATATACATGAGGGTTTCCTTGTTTGGATTATTTCGCTCGATGTACCAGTCTCGTGTTGTGGATTTCTAATTGTTGATTTCATTAGATTGTCTATTCTTAGTTCGGTATTAATGTTCAAATATCTACAATTTGAGACAATGGTATATACATGAGGGTTTTCTTGTTTGGATTATTTTGCTCGACGTACTACGTCTCGTGTTGTAGGTTTCTAAATGTTAATTCCACTTAGATACAGGAAAAATAAACCTAGGTAGACTATGCTTAATAGATAGAGCCTCCACTCAATCTAGCAGCCCTTCCCCTGGAGCGGATGTGGATGATCTTGCTGTAGCGCTCTGACGCTCTTTATGTGGTTCTTATTGTTGTTTTCTCTTGTTTCAGGCGGTTCAGAGGTACGGAGAGCCGCAGGATGACGAAGTTCTTGCATAGTCGCCGTCGCATCAGTTTTTAGAGGCTCCACAGTAGATTTTATGTTTTATTCAGACATTAGAGTTTCATTCTCATTTTGTAAAGGCAGTGTGCCTTAGTATGATTTTAGTTGATTCATATTGACATTCTCATTATTTTAGTTATCAGATGTATTACAGTTGAGACATGATTCTTTTTATTTATGAGATATCTTTTCTATATCATGTCTATTACATTTATTCTCTTATTTTGCATGTTTTGTACCCGCACTTCTATTTGATTCCACTAGAGGATATTGCTGTGATTGATGAAACGTGTTTATGCACAGTGTGTGGCGCATGATAGGTTTGACATCTCTAGGTTCACCTCGGACTGCAGTCTTGTGTGAAACTAGAGGCGTCACATTATAAGTTCAAGCTTTTTGTGATTTTTAACTTTTAAGGGAGTTTTTTTGCAATTATTATAACTTTGAGGTTTTTTTTTATGTAAATTTTAAATTTTTAAGTGACTGATGGTAATTTATTGAATCATCTATGACATTTGTAAGTTTTGAAATTCTAGAATTTCATAGTGGGTTTTTTGTAATTTAAACTTTTGAGGTTATTTTTATAGTTTGAGAAATGTTAATGATGTTAATTAAAAATTTTAAACTCTTTAGGGACTATTGTCAATTCCTAGTTTTTATTTTTATTTTGAAGTTTTGAAATATCAGGATGTTTTGTGTAATTTTAAACTTTTGAGGATATTTTGTGTAATTTTTAGAAAATTTTGGGTTTTGTTGTAATACTTTATGTAGTATAATATATTAGGTATGTATGATTTCTTAATCTTATTTTTTTAAACTCCAGAGCTATAGTTAGGTCATGTAGGATTAATATAGGATATAATTAGTATTAGAATAGAGTCAGATTTAAATAAAATATTCAAAATAGAATTCCATGTATTTTATTAAATCTTATTTTTTTAAATTATCGAGGCATAGGTAGCTCATAGTAGATTAGTACAAGATATAATTAGGTATATGATAAATTAATATTTAAATAAAATATTGAAAATAGTAAAGGGTAATTTTGACCATGGAAAGCTTTTTGAAAACTCATATTTTTAAATGGAGTATGATATGACACACACACACACACACACACATACTAGTGCGATCCAAAGAATCACTATTTATGTTACAGTAACTATTGTGTTGTAAACAGTAAATCGACCCTAATGCGTCTTCTGCAGCAAATTACTGTACAGTGAATAGTAAATCAAATCTCTCACTATATTTCTAAAGTTATTGTTTATACTACAGTATTCATAATTTCTAAATCAAATGTATTAAAACTTGGATCATCATTTAAGTAGAGATGAGTAGATATAATTTCTAATTTTAAATATACAATAATCAAATTAAATATATTAAAACTTAGAGGAAAATAAATTTAACATGTAATACTTAAAAAAAAGGACGTGCTTTGCACGGGGTGCATACTAGTATATATGGTGCACACTAGTATATAAGGGAAGAAAGATAAAGTATTTCTCATCTGGTCAAAAGTTAAGAGTCTGCGTCCATACTGACACGAATCGGGTGCGAGCCTGAACACCCATATAAAACCCAATCGAGCCCGTGAGTTTTGCGAGTTGTGTGCTCGCTCGTTGTTCTTGTTTCATCTTCATCCGTGACCTTTACTCTCAAAATCTAGGGTTAGGGTTTGCTCGATCCGGCGGCGATGGAGGAGGTAACAGACGCCGTTAACAACCTCAGCATCAGCGAATCGCACAAAAAGAACCGCATCCAGGTCTCCAACACGAAAAAGCCGCTCTTTTTCTACGTCAATCTCGCCAAGGTTCGTCTTTCGCTCGAATTTGATTTTTTTTTCTTTTTTTTTGCATGTTTGATTTGATTTTGAGGATGTAATCGATTGATTGTGGTTTTATTTGTGCAGAGGTATATGCAGCAGCATAATGAAGTGGAGCTTTCTGCGCTTGGGATGGGTATGGATTCCCCCTCCCCCCTCTTTTATGCTTTATTAATTTTAAATCTATATGCTATTTATGAGGCTGTAACGATTTCAATTGATTGTTTTACCAATTTTGTTCCTCAGTGAAATATTGATCTAGACATCCAAACAAGGAAACTGGACCGTTTTTGCAAGTTTCGTATAGAATACCTTGAATACGCTTGTTGTAGAACTTTTAATGGAGCAAGCACATTAAAGAAAAGTAGTGTGGTCATTGTATTGGTGGAACTAATTCCGTCATGTTAGAAAGGTCCCTCATGCTTGTATATGCTACCTCTATAGAACAACTAGAGTTTTTTGTCGTGGCTTTTGGGGCTTCATGAGTCGGTCTTAAGAGTGATGTGCGGGGTAGCGGAGCCTTTGTGATATGTGTACTGTATAAACTCTTGTATCTACATTACGAAAGTGAGCCTGTGTAGACTTCTCTGAGTGGAACATCTAGATTTGTCGTAGATACTATGTGTTCATGGTCCACATTGCAACTGTTGTATTACGAAGTTGAATATGGTTTAAGAGATCAGGCTAATTTTGTTTGTTGATTGCATGGTGAAACCCTCCTTTATCCTGACCTGGGACAAACAGTTAAAAGGATAATTGTTTAAGCACAACACTGGTGGAGTTTTTGTTATGTGTTATGATTTATAATATTTTTAAGTTGTCGGGCATTGTTCTCAATGCCAGTTTTTTGGTCTAGTTGTGGAGAGACTAGTTTGTGCCTTCTGAAATACTTAGTTCTTCCCTTCTAAGTAGCTCCTATATATTAATTGCATGAGAATATTAGCTATCGTCACTCTAGTATGTTTCTGTTTATTTTATGCACTCTTTATTTGTTCGTAATGAAGGCTTGAGTATAACATGTAAGGGATATATTTTCCTTGTATCTGACACGGGTATGGCTCGACCTCTGTTTTATGATGCTTGCCTCCACAATGATAAGATTGGTGTCAATTCCAGTTGTGAAAGTCAGTTTCCTTCATCGCCAAGATATTCATGTGGCACTAAGACTGCATCATACCATTGGTGAAACTAACATATGATATAAATTTCATTAATACATATTTCTAACCGTATGATTATTGAGCATCTTTTTATTATGAACTATGATGATATTTTATTGCTAGAGGCGTGGAAGGGTATGCAAATCAGATTCCTAAAAACAATTCCTTATTCAAGATTCAGTTCTTTATGTTAGATTGCTGTGATTGTGGGGAAATTTCTATATGATGCTTGTGAGACCAGAAGTGTTGTATGGCTTAGAATTTGGCAGTTAAGAAATTTTATGTCTAGAAAATGAGTGTAGATGAAACGGGGATGCTGATTAGAAATGCACTAGGAGATGGGGTGTGAAATGAATGTGTTGGCAAAAAGTTAATGTTTGTTTCAGCTGAGGATAAAATAAGGAGAATCGAATGGGATAGTTTGAACATTTGAATTGAGACAACGTCCACTAGTTAGGAGAAGGGATAGGTTCGTTGTTAATGGAGCAATGAAGGCCGGATGTAGGTCTACTGGAGGACAGTTAAGAAGGATGTGATATTGGGGACTTTAATAATGTTTAATGGAGGACAGTTAAGGAGGGTAGATATTGGTGAATTTAAGGATGTTTAATGGAGGACAGGTACAAAGGAAATATCCTCAAGGATGTTTAATGGAAGAAAAGGTTTCATGTTTTTGACCTTGAGGAGTTGGGATAAAAGGCGGTCTTGTAGCCATTGCTATTATTGGCATCTTTGTCTTATTTATCCTATTGATTGAAACGGTAAGTTTGGAGTTTTAGAGAAAACATGATGTAGATGAGTGT
>BQKN01001001.1:174226-188798 GCA_022839385.1 Asparagus kiusianus
CTTATTGTGCACCAGAAACTCTGCCGAAATTTCCGCTGCGCACAACAGAGACCTCGGTAGAGTTCGGTTGGGCCTTTTTCACATACTATTTTGAAGAAGGCATGCATTAGGTTTTTTCATATACGTCTCTCTGCAGTTAGGGGGTTTTGTGATAAGAACAGGAATTATATGTGTATAGATAATAGGGTTCATTGTGTATAACCTGTACTATTGGCTGATTGTGGATAGATCCCAGTAGTTCTATTGCTGCATATAGACACCCTGAGTTAATTTTTTTGCTCGTTAACCCTCAAGAGGTCTATTTGTCCAGAAAGGGTTATTACAGATAAACCCCCTGTACTATAGCCCAAATGAGGATAGGCAAAGTTCTTTAAAAAAATTCATCCAGAGTCTCTCCGCAATTTGGCAAATAGTATAGGGGGTATATGCACGCCCAATAGAACTGCATAGGTTCTGCCCACAATTGGCAGATAGATAGTACAAGGAGTCCATCAGCAGTTAACCCAATAAACATCTCCATCTCGAGGATAAAAGGGTTTTAAAAAATCAACCAGGGAGCCTATCTGTGACAATAGAACTACAAGGGGTCTACCTGTATATCTAAGTAGAGAATAAAATATATTTGGTTAGAGTACCGACCTCTATAGTTAAATGAGTAATTCTAGAGGATACATGCACAATGTTGAGCTAACTCCTGCACATGCTCCAGCAATTAGTGATGCAGTTACGGGAGGCTTCGGTTGTTCGCCAATTTTTGGGGTGAGGACCTTCTTGACTGTATCATAGGCAAATAACTGCAGAAAAGCACCCACCATTAGAAATATAATAACCACGAATCGAATGAGTGGCAACTAAAGTGAAAATTTTATAGTTTATAGAGTCAATGTGTGATGATGTTGCAAGTGCCACTGGAGGTAAATTTGTTTCATTCTTTTGCTTGTATTAAAAATATAACAGCCAATAACATGGGGAAAAAAGATCGCATTGCTTTTCTTAAAAGTAGCATGGAGTGGCATGTGGCTTACGGTGGAGGAATCAATGCTACAGAATGTGCTAGGCGGCATAGACACCAAACCTTCCACCTATAGCCTAGGCGGCTTTCTATTTTTTTATTTTTTTTAATACAATAATTGATAATAAATGCATTAAATTCATAGAAAATTGCGAAAAAATAAATTACGATCATATATTCATAATCAATCCTACATAAATAGACTAAATGATAAACACTAACAAACATCAACACAATAAATCAATGTCAATGACACATAGTATCTCAATTTCAGAAGCCTAATTCTCAAAATATCAACAAAAGAAAAAATACAAATAGTTTAATATGCAACCTAATCATCTAATCTGTTTCTCTTCAACTCTAATCTATTTCTCTTCTTCGCCTCTTTTATTTTTATTTTGTTTTGTTTTGTTTTGTGTTGTTTTGTTTTTGTTTAAGTGGTGGTGGAGGCTTCCTGAAGCTCATAGGAGGAGTTTATAGTTGGTGGATGCCGAAGGAGTTCGGAGGAGGTTGGAAGACGATCGAGGTCGCAATAGAGGAATTGAGGAAATCATGACCAAGATCTAAGCAGTACAGATCATGTATGGTACCGTCTAAGCCTAGGCAGGAACTTTTTAAAGCATTGGGAGGAATACATGAGATGAAACTAGCTTTGTGTTGTTCAGGTTGGTTTACTGAACTATGTAATCTCATGCATGCCTGAGTAAGAATGCATTTATATGGCTTCATGGTGGATGAGATTTAACTGTTCATTGACCAAAAGAAAGAAAGAAAGTAGCTTTGTTTCTGTTGAGCACAAGAATTGAGTATTTAATTACAGATATGTGAGTTTTCATGGTATAAAAGAAGAAGATGAAAAGAGTTAGTATGAAAACAGCGCACCTATCTGGTTAATTTTCAAGTGATATTTGAAAACATAAATGAACCCAAGGTATAGAGTCAATATCTCATCACATGAGAAAACTGGATATCATTGCATTCTGCCAACATTAATATCTCACATGTAATATGATGTACCAACAGTTACTTAACTTTCTGAATATCACAATCCAGTATTTCCTATAACGTATCACACCAAAGGATAAGCTTTAACATGTCACTAGTGAAATTTCTCTGATCAAAGTACATAAGCACCTGTATCAGTACTTCTGATTTATGTCTTGGTGTTATGTTTGTATCTCACAGGTGATGCTTCTTGGACTCCTCTTGACACATATTTCAATGATCACTCAACAATAAAATGGTTCAGCAGACCCAAAATGGATATCAAATACTATTTTTGTGTTCTTTGGTAATGCAGACTCCAACAGATGGAACCAAACCTATAATTAACTCGTATAAGCTTAAGGGGTGCAAAAATAACCCAAAAGGAAAGGGCAATGCACTTGAAATTTAGACATATGAAGAGCCAAACTTTAACTACTTTGTGTTAATGCTTCACTCATGTCGAAGGATGGTTGCGTGCTGATAAAAGTACCAGTTTGCATTATATATTTCCCCCCCATCCTTCCATCAGATGATCTTCACATGATACAATTTTGTCAACAATAGGATCAGAAAATCTTACATTATCTACAGCAATGCAGCAAAATTAGGGGCACATCAGTACTCTTCTATCCGTATGCTGCAAAAAGACTTTGATTGGTTGCATGAACATGAGCAACTGAACAAGTCTTTACACAGATGTTGACCCACATTATCCAGTGAAAAGATGTTAGATGTGCATATAAAGATCCCTATAATCGAACTCGCATAAAGGACACCACTACCTATTTTTCCCCTTTTGAACAAAGAATCTAAACCTGTTGTGTGCTTGCGAGCATATGGTAGTAGCTAAAGCAGTACAAACGTCTTAATGAGATTAAACTGCTGAAAGCAATAGATAAAGTGACGCTAATGATAATGGACATAGTAGCTCCGTAAACAAAACATCAAAGCATAGAAGCAACTGAGGTATATTTCCAACAACAATACAATACCCTAGTGAAATATACGTATTTTTGTTCTTTCTTCTCTGCGACTAAATAGCATATAAAGAAGGCTATCATTCTAGGAGACTTGGCACAGCATAATGTCTTCGCACATTCATCAACCTTCTCCAGAAGGGGAAAAACTAATTTGATTGGTCTAAGCAACTAACTGAAAAATACACCTATTGAAATACAGTCATGGTTTATTTGCACTTAAACGCCACAAAACGTGCTCCATGATAACCACTTACCTCTATAGCCTTGCTGGGTGCCACTCTAATAATAACATTAACAAGATTTCCCCGGAACAACCCCTTCCACCCATCAGCCTTCATAATATTCTGAAAAACTTCAGTCATTAAGTTCCCGCTGCTACCCACCATCAAATGAGTCCTGATCGTCTCCAACGGAGCAACCGCAGTTCTTGAAACTGCCCCGGCAAATGCTCCACTAACCAAGCTCCTAAAAGAAGAATTCCCAATTCTAATCTTGACCCGAACTCTTTTACTTTTCTTCTCCTTCAAAGTTGTCTCCTTCACAATTCCAACCGCTTCAACCACTGTTTCCATTGGAATCGCAATGGCTCGATATCCAAACTCCGGCGACACATACTTTGATAAAAAGATCAGCGTTTGGAGTGTTGATAGGGTTGTCTCTAGAGTTGCCAAAACCACCAGTTTCTGTTTGATTGATACTTGTAAACGAACCTCCAGTTGTGTACAAATAATCTTGGTTGTTCCAAGAACACCCTAATTAATCTTTGAAAAGATAAAAACACACCTCTTGGGCTTTCAATGCCCTCCTCCAATCTCTTCTTTCCCATGGGTTTTCTAGGGTTTTAACAAAATCTAATGCATTGAGGTAAACAAAAGTTGTAGAAACAAGGCTTTAGCAAGGAAAAAAGTGAACTTTTTTTAGCGTTTCAGTGAGTAAAAGGAAATTCTGCGACATGGGCACCCAAAAATATTGGCTTTTGAGGCGATAAATATAGAATAGAATTGAAGAGAATAATATCTTCCTGATTATTTGGCCGAGTGATGAAAAAGATTGGATTTTTAAGAGACGAGCAAACAAAGAGAGAGGAGATGGCACGGATTTACCAAATGGGGGGAACAATGGAATAAGGCCGGGGATTGCGATCCCCTCTCTTTGTAGTGTGATTGTTACAGCACATATGCATGCTCATTCTTCAGGATTTTAGCGATAAGAACCAGGTCATCTTGACCTAAATATTTCATGTCAAATTTTTGTGATAAAAAATATTTGATATTATTTATGGTTTGTATGTCTGAAACTAAAAATAAGAATATCATCAACATATAAGCATAATATCACAATTTTGTTGTTATTATCTATTTTATGATATACGCACTCATCTGTTTGATTAATTACAAATCCATAAGATAGTATGATCTCATCAAATTTCATGTGCCATTATTTTGGAGCTTGTTTGAGGCCATATAGTGATCTAATAAGCTTGCATACTTTCTTCTCTTGTTCAGAAGCAACAAATCCCTCGGGTTGATCCATATAAATTTCTTCCTCTAAATCTCCATTTAAGAATGCAGTTTTAACATCAATTTGATGTATTATTAATTTATGAATGGATGCTAGAGCTATAAGGACTCTAATAGTAGTAATCCTAGCTACTGGAGAATAGACATCGAAATAATTAATACCAGATTTTTGGGTATATCATTTAGCTACTAATATGATTTTAATATTTATCTATTGTTCCATCAGGTCTGAGTTTCTTTTTGAATACCCATTTACATCATATAGTTTCGCATCCTGGGGGAAGATCAGTGAGTTCCCAAGTATGGTTTTGAACTATAGGTTGAATCTCATTATTTATAGCTTCCTTACAAAACAGAGCATCTACTGATTTTATTGCATCCTCAAATGTAATTGGAGAATCTTCTACAAGTAATGCATAAAAGTCTTCAACCTTTTTTATTCTAGTTCTCTTACTTCTCCTAGGTTCCTCTGGACTTTCTAGTGGTCTAATTTGTCTAGAACTAGTTTCACCTTGGTTAGAACTAGGATCTGAATTGCTAGAGTTAGAGCCTGTGTTGTTTACTCTCGTTTTGTAAGGGAAAATATTTTCAAAGTAATGGGCATCCCTAGCTTCAATAATGGTGTTATTGGCTATCTCATTAATATCGGAGTTGATTATTATAAATCTATTTGCATTACTATCAGAAGCATAACCAATAAGGATTCCATCTACAGCTTTAGGGTCAATCTTCTTTCTCTTATTCTCAGGTATCTTAAGTTTTGCTAAGCACCCCCACACTTTCAGGTGATCTAAATTAGGGTTTCTATTCTTTCAAATTGTGTAAGGGGTTTTATCATAACTCTTGAACGGAATTCTATTTAATATATCGAAAGCAGTCATGAGAGCTTTTCCCCACAGATTCTCTGGCACACCAGAATTAATTAACATTGAGTTTACCATATCCATTAGTGTTCTATTCTTTCTTTTAGCTACTCCATTGGACTGAGGTGTATATGGAGCAGTTATTTCATGAATGATTCCATTCTCTTCACAGAATTGTTTTAGTTCATTAGAAGTGTACTCATCACCTCTATCTGATCTTAGTATTTTAATTTTTCTATCCAACTGATTTTCAACTTCTGCTTTATATATTTTAAATTTGTTTATAACTTCATCTTTGGTCTTAATTAAGTAGAGATAACAGTATTTAGAACAATCATCTATAAAAGTTACAAAGTACTTATTACCTCCTTTAGATGTTCTTCCAGAATCACAGACATCGTTATGGATGAGTTCTAATATCTCGAGTTCTAATATCTCAGAATCTCTATCAATAGTTTTAAAGGTTTTCTTAGGAAGTTTAGATTATACACATATTTTATATTTTTTATCATCTTTTATATTAAGCTTTGGAATTATATTAAGATGCATCAATCTTTTAATTGAATTATAATTCATATGTCCTAATCTTTGATACCAAGTGATAGAAGGTTTGATATTCAAAGCCATTGGAGATGTAAGAGTAGAATTCTTAACATTCAATTTAAAGAGACCATCACATAAAAATCTTTTTCCAATGAAATTCAACCCCTTAGTTATTACAACTTTATTTGATTCAAAAACAAGCTTATAGCATTGTTGCACTAACAAAGATCCGCTAATCAAGTTTCTCCTAATGTCTGGTACATGGTGGACATCCTGCAGGATCAAAATCTTATCCGAAGTCGGCGTTAGGTTGATCCGACCTATTCCAGATACATTGTTAGACCCTAAAGGGGGGTGATTAGGGTCTTATGCTAATCTAATCCGATTTTATGCCAATTAAAAACTAATTAACAAATTATCCTAGCAAGTGTGAAATACAACAATATATATGAGCTAGGATAAGCAATATGAACAACAAGATATATCCTAATAATGAGATATAGGCAATGTATGTGCAATGATATATAAACAACACAAGGGTAAATAATCTAAACAAGATAGTGGATGATATAATAATGAGCAATGCACAATGGCGATATAAGATATGAACATAAATATAAATGAACGCCAAAGCACACTCAAACACAATCAAATGATCACGGAGTTCGGACCTTCCATCCTACGTCTCCGCTCCCCACTCACTGGGAGAAATCCACTATCACAACCGGGTTTTCTACGCTCACCCGAACAACGTTTACAACCACACTATGTCGGTTTTCAACGATCACCGATCAACGTCCACTCCTCATACTCGGTTTTCTAGCTAACCGAAAACTTTATAATCGACACTCTTGCAATCACACTCTACACCCTCTCAAGTGTTGGACCTAGTCGTGTTTCCCTCAGGTGCTCGGTTACAATCTCTCCCTAGGTTCGTCAACCGACGCCACTCCTCTTAGAACGATCCCCGACTCTCACCACACACTCCTCTCGGTGTACAAGTATATTACAAAAGTGATCTTCACAATAAGTATAATTACAATAAATGATTTGTTCTCTAATATGGATGAGAACACAATGAAAGCTCACACTTAATTGTTACAACTCTCACCAACCCAAATATACTATGCATGAAAATACAATAAGCTCAATGTAGGTGTGTGTAAACAATGAGTAAAATCAAATCTAACTCAAATAGCAAACTAGCAATAATAAGAATATAAAAATCAATAATAATATTGCTAGAGAAAAGAGTTAGAAAACTTCTCCATAAACACAAAGAGAGGATGAGAATATATTAAAGATGAACTCCTCAACAGATGATGCAAGCTCCTCTTTGTAAAAGCAAACCCCAAAAACAAACTAAACAAACTGTAAAACCCTCTGTTAAAAACTCTTTTAAACTTGCTTAAAACTTCTTAGATAGGATATGAAGGATGAGAGCAAGGAGGGTTTTATAGCCTCCCAAAACCTCAGCCAAAAACCCAAAACAAAAGACAAAAAAAACCCACACAAACCGCTGCAGAAAATAGCCGTTGGGATTGAAAAGACAGAGCGGCGGTCGACCGTGGAAAATTCACGGTCGACCGCGAGCTACTCCAAAACTCACAAAATTTCCAGAAACTTTGGCGATCGACCGTCGCGGTCGACCGCGAAAAAAAAACTCAAAATCTGCACTCTCGGTCGCCACGGTCGATCGCACTGTAGCACGGTTTGACCGTGGCGGTCGACCATACTGTAGCAACGTGCACAAGCAATTTTTAGGTTTTGACAGATTCTGGAAATTTGCGTATCTGATTTTATAAAATCAATTAAAAATAGTAAATCAACTCCAAAAATCATGAAATTTTGAGAAAGGTTCTAGACATGTAGATGAACATGTTAGAGAAAGAATTTCTAAAAAAATCACTTCCAGTTGAGAGAAATAAATGTTTGAACATAGATAAACAGTTTCTAAAAAACTGCTGAAAATACGGTTTTGTAAATTCAATTGAAAATAATAAAAAAACTCCAAAAATAGTAAAACTTGGGAAAATGTTTGTATATATAATGATAAACATGTAAACGAAGAAATTTTTTAAATTGCATTTCCCAATTATGAAAACGCATCAGTTTTGTAAAAACATGCACGAACATGTGCACGAACATGAGCTAATTAAAAACTTGATTTTATAAATTTAATTAAACATAACAAATTAATTCCAAAATTGATAAAACTTTGGAAAACATTTATAAACATGAAATTGAACATGTTAGAAAAAGAATTTCTCAAATGAGTTTCCCATTTGTGAAAACTCATGTATTTTGCAAGTGTGTCCAAAACATGAAAATGTGATATACATGAAATTTAATGTTTTGACATAAACAATGTTTTGAAACCCTATGAAATAATTTTATAGACCTAATGAAATATGTATACAATAATTGTTAAGTCCATAAACCAAAACTTGTGTATATATATAACTATATATATAAAAACCAAATATGTGTGTGTATATATGATTGAGCTTAAAGTACTAACACACATAATATAAAACCTAAACTAAATATACCCAAGTTTGATTGATCTTCGATGTAGCTCAACTTGGTACACTTGCGGATGAAGCTAGAACTTGGATCTTTAATTTGAATTGCATAAGCTTCACTCCACAATTCCGCCAACCTCCATTTGATATGATCGTGAATGCTCGATTCCATCCATCCTCCAACTCGTTGTTTGCCTAAAATAAATACGAAAACACAAACACTAGACAAACAATATTAGATGTAAATTGTTTGCTAAATCACCATCAAAACAAGAAGGCCAACATACATGAGTCACGTTATTATTTCTCATTGTCACAGTTCCTCTACTTGAGACCTAATAAGTAAAAAATAGAGATTGATTAGAACAAACATGAATATTGGATCCAGTTTTAATCCACCAATCATTTGCTTGAAAGGTCATGTTGACTTCAGGGGTGAAGAGAACAGACCTGAAAGCAGTTTCAGCTGAACTGGAAGTCACCATGTTTACTTGTGACTTATTAGGTGGAGGTCCTCCCTTCCTAAATTTGGGTGGTTCTGTCTTCTTATAGAAGCAGCCCTTAGCAAGATGGTTCTGTCCACAAACAAAGCAGGCTCGACGTTCAGCTCCTTCCTTCTTTTGAAAGTGGGCAGGGTTCTTATTTTGATGGAAGGATTTCTACTTAAATGTTTTAATTTGATTTTGGTGGAATGAATATTTCTTGTGTTTGGGAAAGGGTTTGGATTCAATATTGTTTACTTTGGGTTCTTTGAGTTCATATTTTATCACATTTTTCTCCCTGAGTCTATGTTGCTCTTCGATTCTAATGGCATTCAACACTTGTTCTAGGGTAAGATCTCCTTGGGTATGGTTAAAGTTTTTGGCAAAATATGACCAGGACTCAGGAAGTTTGTCTATAAGACATGCTATCTGAAATATTTTATCTAGGATAGATCCATTCATTTTTAGTTGGTGAAATATATGTTTGAATTCATGAATTTGCTCATTCATTGGTTTAGAATCTATTATTTTGAATTTGTTAAAATCGGAGGCTTTAAATCTTTTAATTCCTCTATCATCTAAACCATACTTTTTCTCTAATGTTTCCCACAAAACTTTAGCATTAGTGATAGTGTAATATATATCATATAACCTATTAGATAAGGCTCCTAATATTCTATGTAGACAATGATACTCTATCTCTTGAGGCGTTCTCGAGATAGGAATGGAATCTGTGGAGGAAGATTGCCTAGTAATTAGTCTAGATGAAGATCGGTTGTCGGGTTCTATGGCAGTGATTAGATTTAGAATTGTTAACCAAAATCTCATTTGGTTTTGCCAAAGACAGAAATTATTCCCATCAAACTTCTCTGGTTTAGCCGACATAATTTCACTTGTAGCCATAATCTGATGATGTATGAATAATTTTGTTATTACAATGCAACAGATATGATTTAAACATTCAAACAACAGAATCAAGTGTAGTATGTCGGTTTTATAAGATGTAGACTGCATTAACATAAGAAACAGAATACGAAATAGAATACTAAACATGATACTATTCTAAACAGCACAATTAGATTCTTAGATTGTTAGAAAAATGATTGTTGTTTAGACCGAAATAAGCACAAAAATATTAGTTTTAAATAGTTAATCAAAATTTGATAATGTCAGATTAATATTATAACACAGAAATAAAATTAATTTAAAAGAAAATAAATCAAGTTTAGAAATACGACAGCACTAAGCACTGTCCCAAGAATCTAATTGCCCCCTCTCGTACAGGGCTTCATGGCAATGGATCTTGAAGATACGATGACTCTCGGTCAGGCGACCTCCTTCTCATCAGAACGAGCTTCAAGAAGGCTTTGTGAACTCTTCATAACTTTTAGGGAACTAGCAGAAGTGTAACAGCAAGAAAATAATTCGAAAGGAGAAGAATAGTAAGGAACTGTTGTATTTTTCACTATATATTAACTCTTGCAGCTGTAGATTCTTTTATAGGGTTTGAAGCCATTATTTAGATCTACATTTTTCTCCCTTTAGATCCACCATTCATGCCTTATTAAATATGTTAATTATGTTAGCTGTTTTTTTGTCATTTAGATCCGTCAATCTCGCTCTCCAGATCCACCGATCTTGCCCATTAATACTTAGCTCAGCATTGTTCACGTTTTAATTATTACAGTTAGCAAAATAATAATAATTCAAAGTATAGCAGGTTAAGAACTGAGAGAGAACGCCTTCCGAGCTGACCTGACTCTGAGTCTGAACCCTCGAGGTGTCGACTCATACCGCCTTTCATGTCGGCTAGAGTGTGTCGACTCATATTGTCGTCTCGTTCGTTCATTCGTGTCGACTAACACTGCCTCGCATATCGACCAGAGGGTGTTGACTCATCATGTCATCTCATTCGTTCATTCGTTTGTATCGACTAGGAGTTGTCGTCTTGGATCCGTCGTTCTCTCAGATCCATCATATCTCTCGGCAATTAGGGCATTTTAATAATTCCAATTAGCAAAAACCAAAGATTCAAAATATAGCAGGTTAAGGACCCCTCAATCCAAAGCTGCATTCGTGTCCGCAGGTCGTGGGCGCACGCCTCCCGACCCGGCCCGGTTCGGTACAACGCGTGTGTGTGTGGTGTGGAGTATAACTCATATTTCCTTCTAAGCATAGAAGAGAAAGGAAAGACTTATAAACAACCTATCTTCCCATCTCCTTTCCAATGTGGGACTAAACTTTCCTACTACAAAGTCAAGTTTTAAGTTACAACTCCAACATTAACAAGAAATAAGGTTGATGAATCTATTATCTGAAATTTAATTGTTTGAATGTATGAATGTTTTTTCATAGATGAAGGTGGACATTGTCAGAGGTGAACAGGGGGAACATATATATATACACAACTTGATTTTGAGGTAAAATGATAAGGATCATGTCTCACATTAAATATACTAACCAAAAGTAGGAATAGAAGATGGCAAAGTGCTGAAATCAGATCGATTAAATGATAGGGAAAATTACTTCTAGCCCCTAAAATAACAACAAGTATTCTCCCATCGCCCAACACTTTTTCAAAGCTCCCAAAGCCCCCAAAAGCAAAATCATATTTCCTTTTACCTTTAAAATTTGGAATTGAATCCCTCATGTGTACTTTCAAATATATGATCCAAAAATACCCTTATTCACTCTCTCTAGCAGTCGGTCACCAGAGAATAGGGATTATAGGCATTAATCATGATTAAAAAGGGGTTTTGGAGAGAAAAACCTCATTTCTCTCTAAATTCTAACCATCTTCCAACCCCCCCCCCCCCTAAAAAAAAATAAATAAATCCTCCTTGCTTATCCCAGTCACTCTCTCCCGGTTATTTAATTCTCCTCCATAAATCTTCTTTGATTCTTCAATTATTTTTGTTCAAAATAACGAATGGATCCCTCCTTTCCATGGAAACAAACACAAAAAATAACGAAAAGGGTGAGGGTGTTTTCGTAGTTATCAATGAGTCTACAAAAATCATTAGCTTGAAGTATTAAGTGTCTCAAAGGCTTAAACTACAATTATAATCTGTTTCACTGAAATTCATATCTGAAATGGAAAAGAAGTTTAGTTTTGTAATTGAAAATGATGAGGACATGAGCTTGATGTTCGAGTATTGTCGTCATAATGGATTTATAGGTATAAACTTGTATGCTATCTCCGTTGGGGAATCTTCAGCTTCTCAAAACACCCAAACTTCTCTAGAAAATGTGTAAGTATTTCAATTTTAATTTCTTTATTAGTTGGTGTTGTTGGTTGATACGGGTGTATCTCCTCTTTGGAACTTAGCGATCCTCATGGGAGCTTGAGGATAAATGATTCTCATGATAACTTGAGAATATAGATGTAAAATAATACAGTGGAACGCAGGTCGAAGCGTGGAATGAGATAGCGAATCGAAGAATCGAAGCATCTAGTTTTTAGCTCGTGAGTCGACTCATACATGCACATGATTCGACTCATCAGGTTGAGTCAACTCATGACTGTCATGAGTCGACTCGTGAAGCCCAACCGTTTGTCAGATGTTTCTGACCAGTCGACTCATGACTGTCATAAGTCGACTCACGAAACCCAGCCATTTTATCGGCAGTTTCTGACCACTCGACTCATGACTATCATGAGTCGACTCATATATGCACATGAGTCGACTCATCGATGGTTTCCTGGTTCATTTGGGTTTCTGTTTACACTAATTCCTATGGGGTTTGGGCTTGGTTATTTACCATTTTGTCATCCACATTGTTACACATATATAAGGGATTGTTTTAGGGTTTTAACAATGAAGAGAGATTAGATTGTATTTGAGAATTGAGAGAGATTGTTCTTTAATTCTAGTGAGATTGTGAGAGATTGTAAACTATTTAATTCTCATAATCTAGAGAAAGGATTTTCCTTCGCTACCACTAAATTATCCTTTTGTTCTTGTTATTTTCTTCTCAACCACCTTTAATAATTCTGCGATCAAAGGTGCTCGCACGATGACTCGTATCATTGGTTTAAATCACATAGGTAAACTAATATAAACTGAGTTGATTAGGGACTGCTAAATTCTCTGAATATCTGGTTTTGAATTGAACTATTCTTCCCTGTACAAATAGCAACTCGTAAGAGGGCGGGGTCTGTTTTCCCCATTGTTCCTCTGACGATCAAGTTAGCAAGATACTTGATTGGGAAGAGATGAACTGTCTCCATTCTTAAGTACTATAGAATGGAGAAAACATGCAAAAAAATTGCTTACCCTCGCCTTAGAAATAGTTTGCCATTTTATAGTCATGTAGGAGGGGCATTTTGGTCTTTTTCGGCCGAGTTCGAGCTTGCGGCTTAGTCAGCCTTGACTTTACAGGTATCGGTTGTGAAGTGGTTACGGGATGGGCACGGTCACTTTGGTATTAATGAGATGGGATAGGCGGCGTATGAAGCTAGCATGGTCCGATGTGTCATAAATAGTGTTGAGAATGGAGAAATGATGGCGCTTTCTAAGCATTTAATGTGATGCCAACGCGCTGTCAGCGGGGGTTCAAGGTGAAGTCGCTTTTTGGCTTGTATCAAGAGGTCTCGAGAAGTATCGCCTTTTGAGTCGGTTCCCGTGAGATGCCGGCTAATTAACTAGTTGAAGGCTTGTGGCGAGTCGTCTTTAACAAGAGGACCGATAAGTACCGCCATTCGAGTCGACCCAGGGAGACGTCGACTCAGCAAGTCAGCTAGATCGGGACCCTGACAGTCCTAAAGATCGAGTTGATTGAACATGTGCAGAATGGGGGATTTTTGCCTATTGTTAACAAGGGATCACAATTTGGCGACCCGAAAACACCATAATAGTTGGTTATTAGGGTTATGTGTTGGTTGTTAAGGTTATGAGTTGGTTGTTAACCTGAGTAGATAGTTATGAGTTGGTTATTAACCTTATGTATTTGTTATCGAGGTTATCAGTTGGTTGTTAAGGTTTTGAGTTGGTTGTCAACCTTAGTAGTAGTTATGAGTTAGTTGTTAAGATTATGAGTTGGTTGTTAAGGTTATGAATTGGTTGTTAAGGTTAAGAGTTGGTTGTTAACCTTAGTAAATATTTATGAGTTTTTTTTAGCCTTATGAGTTGGATATTCAGGTTATGGTCGGTTGTTAACCTTGTGAATTGTTTGTTTACTTTTTTTAGGACTATCCCAATAAAAAATTCATGATGCAAAGTTGCTACGCACATCCAACCATGTAATGATGAGTGTATTTCTAATGACAATCTGACTGGCAACTTGATCATAGTTAACAACCAAGCCAACTTCCCAGCTAAGTAGCACACAGCTATATGTGCAAATAGATAGAAATTTGATAGTGTTATTGAAGTTAAATTAGCACTTTAATACTAACTCAATTGCCAAAAGATTTGAGTATGATTTTTACCATAATAAACAAAAACATATCATAGTCCATTGCCGATTCAAGTACATGCTAGATTACCCTTGGATGTTATTTGCTTCCCCACTCCAAAATTCTTCAATTATGACTATAAAGAAATTCTGCTCTACTCACACTTGCGGTTAACATAGAGATAATGTTGGTAACTCAAGGGCATCACGCAAGTTCATTGCAAGCCAAATACAATATATTTTGAAGGTTAGGCCAAATCTTC
>BQKN01001001.1:188808-207062 GCA_022839385.1 Asparagus kiusianus
CATTGCAAGCCAAATACAATATATTTTGAAGGTTAGGCCAAATCTTCAGTCGATTGATATCAAGATCGACTTGCTCTCATAGAACGATATCAAGATTAATTACAGCAAAGTGTGGCAAAGCAAAGAGAAAGCACAAAGGGACCTGTTCGGTGATGACAATGAGGCTTATGATTCATGAAAGTCAGGTGGAGGGAATTCTTTCTCAACCTCAATGCCAGCCACCTCGTGTAGAGTGCCTGAGTAAAAAAATAGAAAAAAAGATATTACTTAACATTTCAAACTATAATTATAAAATTTTATATTACCTTAACGACCAATCTGTAATATTAATAACCAATCTGTAGCCTTAACAACTAATCTGTAACCTTAACAAATTATTTGTAATCTTAACAACAATATGATATAACTCACAAGTAATAAAAAAGGGTCTAACATGTGCAAGTTTGCTCCTACATCTCTATGCTGGACACCTCTCCTGTCAGCTTTTTATTGTTATATATAGTGAGGCTTCTGCATTGGGCTTTGCTCAGCTGCTATCTCAGCATTCTCACTTTTGCAGACAAATAAAACCACTTTTACAGATAGAGAAGCTATCTCTTCTCGATCGGCAGCTCTCTAATCTTTATATTTATTCTCAGTGTCGCGATATAATTTTTGATTCATCATTGCGATACTCTTCCAAAATATCAGTTGCTGAGGCAATTCCATTTGATCAACTGTCTCATTGTATTGCTCGACCACTTTATCAATATTATGGGCCATAGCCTATGCAATAGATAGATAGAGTATCAGTAAAAAAAAGAATTAACAACCAATAGGTAACACTAATAATAAATTTTACACAGTAACAACTACAATGCTTACCCATCCTTAAAGAATGTTATCATCTTCTTATCCCCTTTTGTTTTGTTATTTTGGGGATACATTGCCTTAGGCTATGTGCCCTACCAGTGTCTCTCTTCTCCTTTTCCTTACCCCCCCCCCCCTCTTCTTCTTCTTCTCCTTCTCCTTCTCTTCCACTTTCTTTTCTCTTTCTCTTTCTTCTGCTCCTTCCCCATCAAACTTCTACCTGGTTCTTTAAAAACCTTCTTCAGCCTTTGAACTTGGCCTTATAACTGTGAAAGCTTTATAGTAGCCTACTGAGTTTTAGCTACAATTGTGGCCAATCTTAGGAATCCGCTAATTCTCCTAGTCTCACCCTATTTATGAGGGGAGGCCTTGACATACTTCCTAATAGTGGCTTCTTGATACCATTAAGTTCATCGTACCATAACTGCACATGAGAGAAATAGAAGATTAACAACCAGCCTGCAACCTTAACAATAAAATCAAAACCATAACAACAAATTCATAATCTTAACAACCAAATTGTAACCTTAAGAACAAATTCATAAACTTAACAACCAATCTATAACCTTAACAACCAACCAGTAATGTTAACAACCAATCAACAATCTTAACAAATAATCTGTAACCTTACAATAAACCCGTAACATTAACAACTTATCTGCAACTTTAACAACCAATTTGTATACATAACAAATAATCCCTAACCCTAACAACTAACAACTATACTTAAAAACAAATCCCTAACTTTCACAATCAAGAATGCATAAATTCTAGTCATTGCTCTAAATAATAAAAAGTAGGAATACTTACAGACACAAGCTGGGTACACCCTTACAGATATATAATCCTCTTTCTTGCTCCAGAACCCTCAGTGCCTTTTTGTCTTACTGAAAATATAACTCACCCAAGCAGTGTTCTTTGCTTGTTCGATGCTGCCAACATACTTGAGCAAATGCCTTGGTATGCCAGGAACACTGCTTGGACACCAAATCATGCTTAGCTGATAGAAGATCTATAGTTAGACAAAGTCCTTTACATCTTCACGGTCAGTTGATTGTACAAGCTTTGTGAGTAGATCCTCAACATGGCGTCTGGTGGGTGCTGGATGAGCCCTACTGTTGTCACCCTCATTTTTGAAAAAAAACTCAACCAAATTCGATTTTTTGGATCTCGGTTGGGGGCAACAAAATCCCCCTCATTAGAGAACCGTGTATGGCTCATAACTCATTCAAGGTTGAATAAGCACTCGATGTCTTCTCTAGTTTTGGTATCAGTAAAGATAAATTTTATCTTAATCTCATCTCATTGTCTTAGCACGTGCTCGAAAGTCAGAAGATCAAGACCTGGAGGGCCAAAATGAGCGTAGTGTCTGAATACACTATCTTCGTAGGCATCCTGGTGCCTTTGGCTTATATGTTGCACTAAAAAATGCATAAATTCATAGTAAACAGTAAAGCTGGATGTAAGCCACAACTCTAATATAGTCTTTTGTCTATAAAGCAAAACAACAAGACACTCGTTAACAATAACCTCATAACTTTAACAACTAGCACTTAACTTTAACAACTAATATGCCACAAGTTAACAGTAGCCTTAACAACTATCTAGCCAAAGTTAACAGTAACCTTCACAATATATTCATAAGCTTAACAACTAACATAGAACCTTAATAATTAATGATTGTCCTTGATAGCTAAAAGCTAACCTTCATAACTTAATAGTAACATTCACAATTAACACAACATGCAATATCATAAACAACTAAATTATGCAATAAAATTACCTCTTTTTGGTTGTCAAATGCATCTCTTCTAAATTGCTCATATTCATTCTTCTCTTTAGATCCTTTAGATCCAGTAGCGCTCTTGAAGAGTCATCGATGCTGCCCTCTACATCAGTGTGTTAGACTGGGCTTGTGGATTGAACTGAACTTGTGGGAGGAGGATGACTAGCTGTTATGTCCTTTAGAACATCAGCACTTGATGTGCCAGTTTCAATCCACTCTATGCTTGAAGGTCTTCTTTCGATGATGTACTGTGACACGTCGTTGTCTTTGATGATATCTACAGGGGCGACCACTTTGGGAGCTGACTTGTCAACTATGATTCCGATCAGGATGTAGGATGGCAAGATTACAAGAGCATAGGTTGGATTTCACTCTGGGGTGGGTTGACTTTGGGGTAAGGTTTCAAATTAGGGATAGTCATTTCGTTTGGACAAAAGATGGAGGCTAGCACGCTCGACGAGGAGTGGTTTTGAGAAGTGGGAGGAGGTTAAATCAAAGGGCCTTTTGGGGATTTTTTTTTTAACTGAGTCACGTGGGAACAGGTTTTGGGGGTGAAAGGAAATGATGTTGCTTTTGAGGGCTTTGGGAGCTTTGGAAAAGTCTTGCGGGGGGGGGCACTTCTTGCTATTTTGAGGGCTAGAAGTAATTTTCCCTAAATGATATGTTAATTATTTTATATTTATTACCAGGCTTGTGTGGAGCAATAAATACTTTCTATTTTAATTAGCTTTATTTCTTGTACGTTTAGTAGATTACTAGTTTTTATGCACGTGCAGTACACGTGGTAAACTATCAAAATATTTTTTTTATATTTATTTGTAACTATAAATAAGTCAGATTTATCTTGAGTTCAAATATGTAAAATTAAATTATTAGATTTACTATTATTTTAATTAAATATTATTAAAAATCAATGTAATGGATTTTAAAGCTAAACTGAGATGAATGTACCTAACTGGAATATTGTAATTGTCATTATACACTATAATTATAGCAATAAAGAAATCACATTTCTTATTGTATTGAAAATAGAATTGCACATCATTTTTGGATATTATAAGCTTAATTGGGACATTTTAATTAATTTCTTAATAAAAAATATAAATTGGCATAATAATATCTTCAAGTAGAATATTAAAAAATAAATAAATTAAAGTAATACTTTATGTCATATTCCAAACTCTACTAATCCCAAGATATAATATGGAGTCAAGCATGAATAGCAATATCATTATGAACTAATGTTCTAGTAAAAAAGAAACCACATTTCTTATTACATTGAAAATAAAATTGCATAATACATTGGGATATTATAAGCTCATGTTTTGTAATAAATAATTTTACTAAACCATAATAATAATATAAAAATAAATTGCAAGAAATGGTTCCGAGATACCTCTTCTTAGATGAGATAATAAAAATCAACCTATACAATAATATGTATTATTGAAAAGCAGTAGGATTTGAGCAAACCCTTAAAGAAATTTATAATGAAACTCAAAGAAACATGAAAAATTTAATCAAGTGCGCATTGTAGAACATTGTAGTCAGAGAGTAATTGTCCAAAAGTAGTAAGATTAGAGCAAACATATAAACAAATTTAGAACAAACTCGAAGAAACATGAAGATTTTAAACAATTGCATATCGTAGAACGTTACAATTAGAGAGTAATTATCCAAAAGCAGTAAGATTAGAGCAATCTCATACAGAAATTTATAATGAAATTTGAAGAAAAAACATACCAATTACAGAAAAGACAGGGAAATACACCTATAATTGTCCAAAAGAAGTAATAAAAAGACAAAAACTAAATAATAATGGTTACTATAGTATACTTTTATGTGATGAAAGCAATCATATAAGCATACAAAACTACTAATAATGTTGTATGAAAATCCCTTATAAAAATTCCTAATTCTACTCAAAAATTAAGATATGATATAAAATGATCAAAAAAATATTATCTTTTGTTATTTTTGTTTCATATTTTTATTGAACCGAGATCAATCTTTATCCACCTTTATCTTTTTCCTAGGTAATTCTAGAGTAGCATCTTCATCATGGTCGATTATAATATCAGGCTGGAGTTAGATTTCTTGTGCTATTATATTTTCTTTACCTCGTTCATCTTTTGTTTTTTCATCTAACTTCACCAAGAATTTGAACTTTTTTCCGATATTCAACACAAATTTCTAGAAATATGGACTCTGATTTTTTTTATGTTTCAATAAGAACAAATGTTATTTTAATATATATGGATTTTTTTTCTAAATTATTACTTGAATAGAGTTAGGACTTACCTCTTTTTTGTAATGAATTTATCTATTATGCATCCAATAAGAGTTTCTGCTATATCAAATAGTGTTACTCTTGCATTATCCGTGCTATTTTCCATGAGAATCTTAACTATGTACCTATAGTTTTCATTGTCAATTTTTATAGATAGTTAATATTGTATTTTAATATGTTCATGCCATAAAAAAGATATATTACTTAACCTTGATACCGAGTCATCAATGATTCTGCGACATTTATCATTCAGCCACTCTTTGCTAACATTTTTATCTACTTTCTTGTTGCAGCCTTTGCAAGTATAGAACCATAGCTCGAGTCTATTCAAAATAGTAGTTATATTTACCTTAAATATGCAATAGTGTGTCTGTATATTGACAAAATTTAGTTAGATCTAAATGTGTTAATAAGAATAGGTTTCTAATATTATACATGTATCGAATTATGTGATGTATGCATAATATCACTAATTTGAATTTCTTTTGCATTTATAAAAAGCGTTGATGGAGATCCTTTTGTTTTTTAGGCTTCTTCCAAATGAAACCTGCATATTAGGTTAAAATATAATACTATTTTATTATTGCGTTATATGAAAGTATGCTTGTTCTATTTACCATTCCCTTAATTATTTAGCTAGTTGTATTTTTAGGTTGATACATGTTGTTAATATAATTTGCGACGATATGCTTGTCTCCCTTGCAAAATTGAGATAATTATTGGATGAATTTTATATTTAGTTGTCTTTAATAAGAATTTTAGTAATAAATTATGTACCATTATATATAGAGATTTTAAAATCTGATAATGCTATTATATGCTTATCTTTGATTTCGGCTTCAAGAATTGATCCTTCATTTGTAGCCAAATCCTCAAATAAAATTGTGCGTATAGTCATTTTACTGTATATGAAAAAAAGAAAGTACATTGATCTTATTTTTTCTTATGATATTGGAAATAAGTATCATGAATATACCTTTTATCCATTAGCATGATTTTCCTCCTATTGTCTGGTTTGTTATGTTTTGTAATATAGTTGATCATTGGCTTTACATTAGTTGTTATTGCGAGAATATCTGCAAGTAATTTTATAAAAAAATTATGATTCTATAAATTAACGTCTCATTTTGTATTGAAAATTACAGTAAGAAGCTTATAAGTACTTACTAATTTTTATTGCATCTTTCATGAAAAATGCTTCTTCAAATGAGACAAAGTTGTTCAATATGTTCTCCAAGTGGAAACCTGTTGGTGCTTCTTTGATAGATACGTCTTTTGTTAATACTAATTCAAATGACTTGTGGATACTTAGAAAAGCTGGGTTTATTTCTTTACTTAGAAAAGCTGGGTTTATTTCTTTCACTTCTCCATTTGAAATAAAAATAATTTGATTCTTTCGAAGCATATCTATAAACTTTTCGATAGTCTATCCGTACATAACTCCATGTATTTTTTCCTTGCAAATATTATTAACAGCAGAGATAAATGTTTGGAAATATATAATTAATCAATACTAAGCTATATACTATATTTTAATTAGTTATATGTAAAAAAACAATATAAAAACACATTCTGAAAGTTATTGTGGTTTTAATGAAATTTACCGAATAGATAATGACAATCACAAAAAAATACAAGCTGAATTATAAACACTGATATTATGAAAATAATAAAAAAATATAATCTTTTCTTCGTTTTCTTCTATTACAGATAAAAACTTTCATAACCCAAACGGCAAAATTTGTCTTCAGAACTATGCTTGGAGGCTCTAGTACAATATCTAAATCTAATTCTAAATCAAACTCCAAAATAGTGGTAATCACCACATTTTTAAATTCTCTGATAATTTTATATCTCTTTACATAAATAATGGATGAACTTATTATGTTTTCTCAAGGTAGGATCTCACGCTATATGTTGTCAGTTAATGGCATTGTACTAATTGATGAGAGAAGACTTCGTATTAAAAGATTCCAAATTAATATAATGAAAATAAAATGTGTAGAATGTACGTTAGCAAAACAGTACAAAAGGAGTGCATGACGTACAGATAAAAGTTATGTTAGTCTAATTAACCAAATATTAGATTTCATTGTATCATCAGAATACTTTCACATGTTACCTTTTGAAAGTTTTAGTGATCTTGTTTCTTCAGTTGGTATTATTTCTTGAGTTTTGAAAAGTATATACCGCCTTTTGTATGTAGTCTCATGATTGTGCTTTCTTTGGTCTTACAATTTTTTATGCATGCACCAATTTCAATTTGATGATATCATATATTTTTGAATTTTTGTGCAAGTATTAAAACTCTTAAGAGAATCAGGCATATTCTTGTAGACTTCAAAACTAAAAATTTCAAACTTATGTGTTTGTGATTTTCTTCTATATTTTTGCGGAATGAAAGACAAGAGACATATTGGTCTATATTAATCTTACATACAAATTCCATGTTTATTAAATTTAGAAAACTTTGCATTAGAAGTAATCGAAGTCATTATCCAATGAAACAGTGCTAACAGCATGTTACTTTTCCATGGGGATAACTACTGGTGATACGAAACTGAAGTTGATTAGTTCAGTGGATAAATGATTCAAATAATGGAAGATTAAGATAATAAATAAGAAAAATAAAGGATCAACAAATTTTCTTTCGAGAACTATTAAATAAAATTTACACGATCACATATACAAATCACAAGATGCATGAAAGTTTAAAAAAATTACAATTTTATTTCCCCCACTATCAGGCCGACTTTTGCAAACAATTATAATTAATTACTTTAAAATAATCTAATCTAATCTAATAAGAAGAAAATAGATGGAAGTGTTGTGAAAATTATTGTAATTAGATATCATGATTAATTGACTAAAATAAGAAGAATAATATCTAATCTAATTCATAAACTGTAAACAATCTAATCTAATTCTAATAAGAAGAAAATAACAAAGATAAAAAGTCATCATTATTAAATAAAAAAAGAGAGACACCAAGACCGAACTTTTGAGAGAGAATAGTTGATAATTGCTTCAAAGTCTGAGAATTATTTGGTGAGAGACGAAAGTGGATTTAGTGCTTCATTTATACCCGAAGAGTTCTATTGCTATAATAAGAATTTGGTTATAATAAGAATTCGGTTATCTTTGTGAATGCACGTATTAAAAGATAGATACAATCATAGCACGTACAATATGATATCTTTCTGTAATATAAACTTATTATATTATTGTTAATAAATTAATCATAATATGATTTTACACATGAAAAGTAGATAAATTAGTTTAAACTTTTAGATAGTGTATAATATTTTAAACTTAAAAAAGTATAATATTATTATTATATAATATCATGTACATTAAGGATAGATATAATAGTTGTATTAAGGATAGATATATTAGTTTAAACTTAATTTAAAAGTTATAAGAATTTGATTAAGTTAGAATTTTATTAGGATTATGATAGTTCAAACTTTGAAGTTATTTGATTAGGATTAGAATAAATCATTAAATACAATTTAAAATTTAGAATTGATTAGCGATAGGATAGTTCAAACTTTATAGGGGTATTTTTCTCTACAGAAAGATTTTTCCGAACTCGTGCTTTTAAAGGGAGTATGATATGCCATGGATAGCTACATCTACTAAGAAATTTGAGATATAAATCAAGCAAAACATCCATAATAAAGTTGTTAGGATCAAGTGATACCAAGTTGAAAGATTACAATATCACCACAAAAGATCAAATATCTCCATTGATAAACATAGAGAGATTTACGAGAACTTAACATATTATTCATTCTAACAAAGTGTTTAAATACAAGAAAAAGTAGAGAAGTTCTTATAACCTAAGCGATGTGGGACTAAAATTAAGGAGAATAGGATAATCTAACTATATCACTTAACACCCCCCATCAAACTCACAGTGGGTAGAGAACCGAGAGTTTAGATGAGCCAACTTTGTGTAGATGGTTGTTGGCATGGCTCTGCGAGAGATGGTTCAATTGGAGCATATCGGTTGCAAGGATTGTAGGCAGTAAGGTCGTGATGTACTCTGCGGTGGTGTAGGTGTCGTGGGCGCTAGCTACAGTTAGAGAGGATTATGTGGTGTTGTTGCTGTGGGCGTTGCAATCAGAGACGACAACGAGATTTAATGGTTATGATATGGTGGCTCATTTTATTAAGTGAGCTACCAAGAAATAGAATGGTTAGATTCATACTTTTCTATGTAACATGAAGGACGAGCCTCACCACATGACTATCTCTTGATCGTTCATTTAACAAAATAAATTGTCACATCATACTAATTATCTATTAATAGGACTCGTCACTCCAGCCATAAGAAACTGGAATGTCATCAACAAATAAACCTCTTATATCAGGAAAGAGGGGGGGGCGGGGGGGGGGGGGGCGGAGGCGGCCGTAGCTCCTACATGGCTCAACAGAAGAAAATTAGTAGTGCTAAATGTCAAATGTCCTTGACACCCAGGACTTCCGTCTCCCGTAAATCCTTCCCACGTTTGTACCAAATTGGTGCGGCAAATTCTATATCTTTTTTTTTTTTCTACAAAATAGAAATCAAATTATAGTTCCCAACTATTTTAACCAAAAATTAAAAAATATAAATTTGTTTGCACCATTGCTTCAATATCTCTACTTCCTGCCAACCAAACAATCTGAGTGAGATAACATGAATCAACCCTTTTAACTCGGGAAGTCTAGACTTGTTAAACGTGAGAAACAAAAAGATTAAAGTAATCCATCGACATAGAGTTTATATAAATTAAGCAATAATCACTCTCGATTAAACATAAAAATGACCCATAATTTAAGAATAAAAGGTATAACGATCAACATAATTCATCCTAACGGAATAACTACTACACAATCCTATTTAAGCTTAATTTATAACCGCATCAAGCACAAGCAACTAAACCTAGTCTCTTGAGAAATTTGATATTTTGCCATTCACAAGATGAAGATCCTTCCCCCTTTCCCCGTTCAGCTATGGCAAGGGCCACTTCTTTTCTTAAATTGGCCTCTCTTTTCGGAGAAAACAAATTGTACTGAAGAAATAAGGACATAAAAATTGTAGATTTCTCGACGAAGTCGATAAACTGGGAAATACATAAAACAGGGTATTACTTGAACAGATTCAACTATCAAAACACCTCTACTTTCACCCCATAAAAAGAACAAAAATTAGAATTAAAAACTGTCTTCATACATAAAGTCTACTGCTTCTTCTTCGAAGATTTCTTCATAGGTTTCTTCTTAGTCTTCAACTTGCTTGATGATGAAGATGCATCTCGACCCTTACTTTGCTTCTTCTTGGACTCAAACTTGCTTGATTTAGAAGATCTTTCCTGATCTTTATCTTTTCTGCGCTTCTTCTCTCCCTTCACATTGAACATTGTCACAGCCTGTTTGACAATTTCTTGATTAGCGAAAAGAACAGACCAAAAAAAGTAACTTCAAATTTGTACAAAACCAAAAACTCACCTTGTCAACATCAAGTATATCCATCGAGGCTTTTGCCATAAGCTTATTGAGAATTTTATCAGTTTGTTGCTTCTCTTGGGAGCCCATCCCTTTACCTTCGACAACAGGAAGGAACTATACAACATAAAATAAACTGATTAATATGTTGTCATAATGCTAAAATCAAAACAAAAATTCTGAAGAATGAGGAGCTTGAGCCTGAATTTGAACCTTTCGGTATTTTCCAGAGTGTTTTGGAGGTCGCTCTCCCGGCAATTTCTTGTCGAATTTACCACCGCTAGCAGTTGATGTTGCTGCCATCCCAGCCACATTCTCCAGCTCTACCTTACTAGCTTTCTTTGGTGCTTTACTCTGAGTTCCAGTGATGGGCAAAGCTGTCGCAGCAAGCTGGACATGACTGCACGCGAAGAGAAATATATAAGTATCATCCCAACTAAATAAGTGTCAAGTGAAAGGGGAAAAAAAGGAATCATTACATAACAAATTCACAGGTTACATGGCTAGAAATAGGAAATCTTATGCTATACCGTACCATATTGTTTAACTCAGCAAAGAGTAAAGTCACACTAGACTATATCTAAACAAGAAAGTTGAGGATGGCCATTACTGACCATAGTAGGTGAGCAAAGCAGCAAAAGGGAGAATAACAAAGTCCTAGTATGTTTAATTTCTACTTATTCTTGTATTGAACTTCTAGTAAAATAAGATTTAACAGACGATTTAACATATCCTCACATAGACAAAACCAAAGGTCATGTTATTAGGACATGAATGTCAGGATATTCCTAGCAGCATATTCAAAAATTAATGCAAACATCTGATGGCCAAATGGGGTGTCAGGCTGAAATCAAATAACCAGAGAGACTCCTACACCAAACACACATTAACAATGATGCAAACATGAGAAAGATGAGTAGAACACTAAAACAACCTAGGTAAAGCATCAGCTTTCATAGCTTGTTTAAGGTTCTGCAACCGATTCTTTTCTTGCTTCTCAACCCGTTTCTTCTTTTCCTCCTTCCTTTTGCTGAAAGGGTCCTCTCCTGGCTCTGCAAGTACAACAGTATCAATTCTTAGTAACAAGGATAGGAAGCAAAATGCATCTAGTGATCTTCATCTACCCATCTCGACGTGGCAAATCAAGATAATATAAAATGGTAGTTAGAAATCTACTTAATTTTCAATGCATAATACATTATTGTAATTCATATGCTCCTAAGAGTGAAAGCACAGCTCGCATATCCCAAAAGAAGGCACAAATTAAATGATACTAAATCAGAATCCCTATGTCAGTATAACATCACAAAACAGACAATCTATTGCTGCAGCTGTGCATATCTGCAGCAAACACCAACTGATTCAGGCAATAACAATGGTGTCATTCAAAATTTAGTTTGATGTCAGCTTGCACACAGATGATGTGCAATGTTTTTCAGAAATTTCTTACAATTTTTACTCAGCAAATTCAAACCTTTAAATAATTCAATAGCACGCAACGCTAAAATACATTTAATGGATCCTGCACTCAAGGACCTGGCAGGGCATTCATCAAGAATGATATTGCTGCAAGATGAATTCTGCTTATATGCTAAATGGAGAACAACCAAACAGAATAAAAGACACGTGCTTCAGAGAAGGGGAAAGAAAACTTGTTTTGACACAAAATTGAGATGATTCTCCAAGACAATCATTACCATCTGTCATCTTGGCTTCAATGATCGGTACATCTTTATCATCATTCACACGATCATAGCCATGGCGTCTCTTCCAAGTACCAGTCTGATCATCAAATACACGCTTGTCCTTTTTGCGGTTCTTTATTCCTGCACAATTGTTGAAACAAATGACAGGTTAAATCAGAATGAGCAAATAGTCTAACACGCTACAACCACACAAGGGAAGGTTAAATTTTCTGACTCTTAGAAACATTATCAAGCAGCATTATTAATTCAGACTCACTATAAAAATTTAGTAAGATCTGACCTTTCATTTTGGCAAACTGTTCCCATTTTGTTGGAGGCTTAGGCTTGGGAAACTGAAAAGGACAAAAGATAACAAAGATAAGCTAGTTTTGTTGCATGAGCAAAAACAACAGGATTACAAATTTACAATTACACAAAGAAATCTTTTTACATCTAAATGTTCATTGCAGGATAAATGGGAGAAAAGAAAGGGAAGCAGATTAGAGATTTGGAACTCTGATAGGGGGAAAATGCTTGCAGTCTATAATTTCTATTATAAAGTAATAACCATGATCAAATAACTGGATGGCACCACGAGGATATAGTATTGATAATGTTCTCTACTTGGATCTTTGACTCCATATTGTGCACAGAATTAAATGTAATTCCCTTAAAATAAAACTTGTAAACATAAATTGGAAACATGTGATCTCTTAATGTCTCTGCCACTACTCAAAAACAAGTTGGGGTTGAGGGTTATAATTCCATATTCATTATGTCCTCGCATTGAGCACCCTTATTCATGGGCTGAAACAAGGGCTATTATACAACAATACCTTCTTTTTCCTAATAATTCAGTATCATGCGTGCTCGATGTGAATTGAACATGTCTCTTCCACTACACTAAAACTCCAAAATTCTGGTAAGTGTTTAGGGTTATACTTGTACCCTATTAGAGTCAATAGAGCATGGTTATGATATCCAATCAATTGCAAATCCTCAAATCATGATAGGACATAGCACAAGCATACAACAGTAACAACTGGAGGCGTTAAACACTGAAACTTGTTCGCATGGGAAACCATCGTTGTATCTACCCTATCAATTCGAGTAAGTTTGTATGTATTATAAATCAGTAACATCCAAAGGTTAGAGTCTAAGACAAATACAATTAATAACAACAGTACTCATAGACCATGCCTGGCATATGGATCACCAAAACAAGATAAACTACACAAGAATGTTCTCAAGACAAGTGCAGCATCTATATCGTAACAATAGAAAGCATAGTGTTAATTCATATCTGAGCATCATAAACTTATTGCATCTCTTTTTTTCTCTTTTAAGCAACATCAGTCATAAAGGAAAATGGCAATCGCCATCAATGTTTCAATGTCTAGGTCTCCATAATAACAAATAAAGCTACAACACGCTCAATTTACATCAGTTATACAGAAGGGGGAAAAAAACAAAACTCATTTTGCGCCTTCCAGCTTTGACTAGTCTTCCAACCTGAGCAAATCCCCCCTATACTTATTTGATAAAAGCATCATATCTAGTAATAGCTAGTTGTGGTTAGCTTTTCCTTGGGTTTAACCAGACAAACGCAACAGTAGCATAACACCATACTTCAGAAATCCAACAGTGTTTGCTTTTGAAGACAAACACCACAGTAATGGGAATACAGATAGAAAAGAGGAATTAAGCAAACATGAGTATATGCATGAGTTAACATGTCACCCTAATAGCAAAAAAAAAAAAAAATACACACACACACACATAAAAAAAGTAAGGAAAACAAAGGACTTAAACAGCACAGGAATTTATATAATAATTGTGACATAGAAGTACAATCAGGGAAGATATCATTGTATAGAATGATGGGCAGAAGATGGTGTCCAGATGATACCCATGCAAGATATTAAAGGGGGAATATAGCAAAGGGAGCAAAATAACACTTGAATAGAAAGCATCAATAGGAGGAGTTGGGAAGCTAATTGATAAGTGAACCTTTGGAATGAAAGAATAATACATTCTGATATTGAGATAAACTCCAACATTCATGATGTTTCTTCTCTGAAAGAAACACTGCTTTTAATGGAGCAAGAAATAACAGGCGACCATGTGAATTGCATGAGTTTTTACAACTTCTAAGCTCATCACTTTTGCAACGAAAATTTTCTTCACCAAATGCAAAGTTCTCAATGGCTATACTTATCTTAAGAAAATCAAAATGTAAATGAATCATCATGAATAACCTCATGGTTCCTGAAGAACAGATGATGGAAGCAACATAAATGTACAAACTACAAAAATATCAATGCTAGGTTGACAAACAATTATAAGTTGGCATGTAATTCTTGTGTAGGCCTTCCCAAACATCAAATAGCAAGATAAGGGAAATGTGTTGAAGGCACCCCATTAGATGTTTCCCATAAAGATCATGGAAAGCAACAAGTATGAGGAAGGTTCCTAGGTAGAAGTGAAAACATCAAGAGGAAAGGATTAACTTCAAAAATACTAAATGCCAAGCTTTACTGAGCTGTCTACTTCAAAGTTTTGACACTCAAACAGATGAGACATCCAAAATATTCTAAATTACACTTGGCTAGATAAATTCAAGTAAGTTTCACTCCTTAGTTTTGCACATATTCTCATGCTAAATAAAAACATAGCCAAAAGAACATACAACTAATGATTGGAATGGATTACATACTCCTTCTGAGCATTAAGTGCCAGAAATAGAATAACTCAGAGTGATTACTCTGTTTATTCTATATACACGATAGATTTCTATAAGACTAAATCACATATTTTGATTGAAATTGTGATAGTTTCTAAGTCAGTGACTCAGACTAAAATTTAATACCTGAGCAACAACTTAAAAATAGTGACAATAAGTTTGAAGGGCATATCTCTTGGGATCTTCCAGATAACTATAGTGAGATTCAGTCTAAGAATATGTAGGTCCAAACCACAAACCTATTTATCAATCTCAGAATGTAGACATGCATTCCCGCAAACAGTTTATCGATCAAACCTAATATGCTTTTGGTCACATTTTTCTTATCAAATATGAATACAAAAACGAGAAAGAATGGATTGACGATTCATAAAGGGGGTAAAAAGCAAAACCAAGCCATAATGTAACTCCAACATAGAAAGGACAATGTAAGATCCATGTCAAATAATGAAATTGAATTCCATATTTCTTCTAAACATTAGCCACTAGGAGCCACAAATAAAATAATTCAAAGTGATTATTTTGTTTATTCCATACATACAATAGATTTGTACAAGACTAAATCATATATTTTCACCAAAATTGTGATAGTTTCTAAGTCAGTCTAAAATTAACACCTGAGAGCAAAAACCTAAAAACAATGGCAATAAGTTCGAGTATTTTTCCAAATAACCATTGTGAGATACGGTCTAAGAATCTGTGGGTTAAAAAGTACAAACATATCTATAAACAGTTTCTCTCAGAATGTAGGAATGTATGCCACAAATAGTTTATCAATCAAACCCTAAGTGCTTAGGGCACCATTTTTCTAATCAAATATGAATAGCTAAAACGAGAAAGAATGATTTATCAATTCATGTGGATTCATGTTTTTTTTTTTGTTGGTTTTTTTTTTTTGGGGGGGGGGGGTGGGGGGGTGCGCAACACCTAGCCATAACATAATGCCAACACAGAGAGGAACAATTCAAGATCCCTATCAAAATAATAAAACTGAATTCTGTTGTTTCTAAAGAACTACTAACGATAAGTTTGAAGAGCATCTCTCCTCCAAATAACAACGGCTACAGACTACGAAGCTGTAGATACAAAGCATAAACTTATTTATCAATAGCTGCTCTTTATGCATTCATAAAGGGTACCAATAAAAAGCAATATCAAACATCAATAAAATGCTAACACAGAAACGAACAGCCCAAGATACCCATCAAATTAATCAAACAATTCAATGAATCAACAGCACAAGCATCTTACATGCTTCTCTCTGGGCAACTTAGTAGTGGGCTGAGGGAGACGAACGAGAGGCCCATCTGGGTCTTCAGTGGACGGCAAGCTGAAGAGAGCATTAGCAATGGCCTGAACCAGCTCAGTCCCCTTTTGCAAGCACTCCTTCGTCAACTCTTCCCTGAAATTCCAAAAAAAAAAGAACAAACTTTTTAATAAAAAGGCCTAAAACCCTAACAAAACCCTAGAATTTGATTTGATTGAGAGAAATAGGAGAGGAGAACCTTGAAGAAGGGATGGATTGGAAATGGTGGGTTGGATCGTAGGCCATTAGATTCCCCAGATCGACTTGGTAATTTGCGGCCTCCATTACCCCAAAATTTTTGTTCGGATTTTTTTGGGAGAGATGAGAGAGAGGACGATGCTGTGCTAGGGTTTTGATTACTTCGAAGGAGGCGGACACTAGAAAAGTGGGTCATGGGAAAATAGACAAATTTTCGAAAGCAACCCTTTTGGGTTTTTATTAGCAAAAAAAGACCGGGTTTGAAAAAAATTGTAAAAACCGACCTGTTTTCAGCCCCCTGGCTGAAAACAGGTCGGTTTTTTTAATTTTTTTTGGAAAACTTCACGGGAGTTCAACTCCCGTGAAGTTTTTCTCATAACAAAACTTCACGGGAGTTGAACTCCCGTGAAGTTTGAGAAAAAAAATTTCAAAAACCGACCCAGTTGGTTAGTTTGAGAAAAAAATTTTCAAAAACCGACCCAGTTTCAACCAACTGGGTCTGTTTTTATAAATAAGATTGAAATGGGTCGTTTTTTGTAATTAAAAACCCAAAAGGGTCTGTTTTGAAAATTTGTCCATGGGAAAATACTCTCAAGGTCCCCTGTTTGTCAATTGTTTATAAACAACCCCAACAACTTATAATTTAAGCTGCCTATACTTTCAATTTTATAAAGAGCCCCATTTATGGGCCATCCTGACAAATTTTGTAGATATTTGATAAGGTGAATTTGACAAAAAAAAAAAAAAAACACCCCACAAACTTTGAACAGCTTCTCATGATATCCTGCAAAACTTTCACATGCCAAACACCTGAACGTTTGGGTGTCCCTCATAAACATTCATATTTAGCATGAACACCTATGGTCTTATGGTTTTAATAGTGTTGTCAAACATATATTTTGATCGCATAGAAGATAAATATTTGTTAATTTATAAATTCGGTTACAGGTCCGTGTGAATTTTTTAGTGTGCAGCATTTTTTGTAAGACACTCCAAAGTTCACAGGAGATGGGGGAAAAATCTAAGCGGTTTAATGGTAAAATTTCCAAGGTTTAGGGAGGTTGAAAAAAAAAGATTTTTTTTTTTACCAAACTTGAATTTTAAAATAAATTTTAGAGAATTAAAACTCATCTATTGACACATGGGACGAGCCGTATATATATAGTCCATATTAGTCCCTTTTACTCTTTAGTGTTTTGAAACTAGCTCATCACTTAGTGGAATTGCTATTAGATTATCAAATTCTTTGCCTCCGAAAATAAAATCTTTGGGCCGCCACTAACCGAGTCATGTTTATGATTTGATACATAGAAAAATATAAATGGTTCATCTCAATGAAAAAAGGCCAGGGAAGAAATATCTAAAATTAGTGTATATCTGCACATTTTCTAATATTTAACTTATTCTTTTTAATAATAAAAATATGTGGGTAAATACGAGGTTCATAAAATGCACGTATTATATGTAAAAAATATATGATAAATCAATGTAGAGTTATATAAGTTCATAAACATGTGTGTGTGTGTCTATATATATATATGTGTGTGTGTGTGTGTGTGTGTGTGTAATGTTTTCCTAAGGTAACACCTTAGATTCCCACCTAAGGACGCGGTCTAAAATCACATCATTCCCTAATTTTTTTTTTGCGATCCGCTCCGTTGAACTTGATCTACACATTCTTAAACCCAACCGCACCAATTTGGGGGTGAACCCGTCGTGTTTTGACTATTCGTTGAGCCGTGCAAAAAATTCTATTCATTCGAAACCGTTAAAATTGCGGGGAGTGGATGAAGGGTCAAAACATTACGGGTTCACCCCAAAATTAGTATGTTTGGGTTTAAGAACGTGTAGATCAAGTTCAACGGAGCGGATCGCAAAAAAATTAGGGAATGATGTGATTTTAG
>BQKN01001001.1:227062-243703 GCA_022839385.1 Asparagus kiusianus
ACACAAAGCGAGTGACCGCAAAACAGGAGCTCGCGATTCGTTCGACATATAAGGAAATAAAGTTGTAATTTTTCATTTCTTTTTATTTGATTTTCGTTATAACCGGATCTTATAAAAAGACCGGATTTCTGTAATCGATAAACAATTACCAAGTGTGTACAATGGAATCAGTAATGAAGAAAGACACAAATTTTCCCGCGAACAGCAGCTGGCATCTCAAACTTATGGAGCCCCTGCAACTGCACAATTCCCTCATTTTCGCTTGTAGCTCTGTGTTCCAAATTTAATGTTTTAGTACATGAAGCATGACAATAATCGAATCAATTTGTTATTATTTATTAGTAAAAAAATAGTGACGGTCAAACCTGAGAAAGGGGGTCGGAGGGGAGGGGAGGGGAGGGGAGGAGGCGGACGGAGCCGAGGAGGGGGTCGGGGAGGAGGGGGAAGTGGGAGGAGGAGAGGATGCGGCGGAGGAGGAGGGAGGAGGGGAGGGGAGGAAGGGGGAGGAGGCGGATAGAGCCGAGGAGGGGGTCGGGGAGGAGGGGTAAAGGGGGAGGAGGAGAGGATGCGGCGGAGGAGGGGGAGGAGGGGGGGGGGAGGAGGTGGACGGAGCCGAGGAGGGGGTCAGGGAGGAGGGGGATGCGGATGAGGAGGGAGGAGGAGGGGAGGGGAGGAAATGGATTGAGTTTTAATTGGGAAGAAGGGTAATTTGGGAAGTAGTTTTCTTGGGCAGTGGGTTTGGGAGTTGGTTGCACATATTTTTTAATTTTAGGGCTTGGTGGTTATGGTTCTTGGGCTGGGGGTGAGCATGCTTGACCCAATTATTTTTGGTTCCTCCAAGCAATTTTCCCAATTTCTTTTAGTAATGTGTAATGACCACCATTAATTTGTATGTCAAAAGACTACCACTAAATTACCCACGACAAGGTATCCGGGCGGTTGTGAAGTTTCAATATGGCTCCTACGGTTTTAGGTTTGATTTTCTGGCTATGTTATTAAAAAAAGGAAAAAAAAAAACGCTATCACTAATTTGTATTCATTGCAAGTCTTTGCCACATTAAGCAACAAGGAGTCTTAAACTGTATTTCTTTAACAGAGTAAGCATACCACGTCAAAAAAAAAAAAAAAAGCCCTCTATTTCGGGTTATACCCGAAATCAGGGGTTGTATTTTTTGAAATTCCTATATGCAAACAATATAAAAAGCACGTATGCACCCACATACTGCAGACTAATGAACAAAGACAACTCATACAACATGGACAGAAAATGATTTCTCAAGTTTCTAAATGCTAAAGTGGTTAACTATTTATACATTTTTAGTTTTGTCGTGCTTAATTAAAATTGCCCTCAAATATCGGCGTTTGCGAAAATCACCCCTCAAACTAGCATATTAGGTTTTCCTACAACTTCAATTTAAGGATACTGTTTCTCAAGAAAAATATTAAGTGTTAATAGAGTTGCACTATTCTTAAACTATTAGACATAAGAAAGTAGGGTTTGTAGGAACTCATAATTTCTCTTTGCAATTTATAAGAAAAGGCTTTTTTTTTTGTGTGTGTGACACTACAAAAGTAACACCACTCTAATATACAGTTATCACTACTCATTTTTTTAAACAAGGCAATGTCAAAATTCACAATAGATTTGCAACTATTTCTCATTTAAAAACTAAAATTGTCAAGGGGAAGGGTAGGAAAAAACAATGTGAGAGAATTGGAGGGCAATGTTACAAATATCAAAAATAAGTTTGCAAATACGAAGAATTTGAGGAGTATAAATGCAATAAATAATAAGTAAATAAGGGGCTGTTTGTTTGTATGTTTTTATCATGTAAAATGATGGAAAGTGTAAAAAAGTGGGTCCCAATGTTAGCTTTCATCACTTTACATTGTTTGTTTAAATTCTCTTTTACATGAAAAGCTTACACCTTTTGATGAGGTGTCACCGAAAGCAAAATCACCAAAATTAGGAGTGATTTTGTTGGAAAGCTTACACAATATCATAAATGTGTCCAAAAAAATAATAAAAAAGTCAAAACCTTGTAGAAAGTGATGAGGTGGATAACCACTTTCCATTTTGTGTCATAAATACTCTAGTTTACATTATACTATCCAAACGATGTAATACTATTATTTTAGGATTCACAAAGATTCCTAACCAAACAATGTAAACACTCGAATAGAAAGTGATGAGGTGGATAACCACTTTCTATTTTGTGTCATAAAAACTCTAGTTTCCTAAAGGCATCCAAACAGCCCCTAAAGCTTTCTGCCAGTGGTCAGCAAGTTTTATTTTGACCGGGGGACTAGAAATGATCAGAAGGTCAAAGATCAAAGGCAGCCATCAGTCTAGACCACGACGAGCCATTCCTCAAAACAATCAACGGTCGAGATCGCCTGATAATGATTCACTGGGCCGCTCAGTGCCACGTGGCTTCCAATTTCCACTCTCGGTAGATATTTGGCACTTTAAATTATGCTCGAAGTCTCCGCTCATTCCTCCTTCGATCTCCCCCGGTTCTTTCAGGAGGGAGCCATCAACTTCGTCCCCAAATTCAATCAAAAGCGAATATTCTTCAGATTTCCCCCAATTTCATTCATCAAGTAAGTCATTTTTCGATAATTTAGTTTTGTTTCGAAATATTTTTCCACAAAATTACCTAATTTTACCTCTTGTGATTAGGATCTGATTTCGATTAGTTGATCCCAAACCCTAACCCTAACCCTGAAATCATGTCGATGGGTGGAAACAAAGACGACGCCTTGAAATGCATCCGAATTGGGAAAGAAGCCCTAGAATCAGGAGATCGCACTCGCGCCCTAAAATTCCTCAACAAAGCTCGTCGCCTTGATCCCTCTCTTCCGATCGATGATCTACTTTCAGCTGCCGAAGAGTCTAATCACAACCCTAGAAATGAGCCTGAACCTGAGAGTGCAACTGTTGGCGCGTCGTCTTCTTACTCGTCGCCGTCGTCCAGTTCGGCTAGGGCTAGGGTTTCTTCTAAGGGGTCTTCGAAAGATTACACGGAGGAGCAGCTGACTATTGTTCACCAGATCAAGAAGCAGAAGGATTATTATCAGATTCTTGGGTTGGAGCGCAGTTGCACCGTGGAAGATGTTCGGAAGGCGTATCGAAAGCTTTCGCTGAAGGTTCATCCTGATAAGAACAAGGCGCCCGGTGCTGAGGAAGCCTTTAAGGCGGTCTCCAAGGCTTTCCAGTGCCTTAGCAACGAGGAAACGAAGAAAAGGTACGATCTTGTTGGGTCAGAGGAGCCGAACTATGGAAGGGCCCCGACTAGGCAACATTCTCATGGATTCAATGGGTTCTATGGTGATGACTTTGATCCAGATGAGATCTTTAGGAATTTCTTTGGAGGAGGACCTCAAGCAACTACTCCTTTTGGGACGTTCCACTTTAGAACTGGTGGCATGGGCATGCCAAATGGTAATGGTACGCATGGATCGGGTAATGGGAATCTCCGGATGATTATTCAGATGCTGCCCATTATTCTATTGGTCCTGGTAAACTTGATTCCTTCGTCGGATCCGATATACTCACTGTCTCGTAGTCACCCGTATGAACATAAGCTTGAGACAAAAAAGGGTGTGGCTTATTTTGTTAAGTCTTTGTCTAAGTTTGAACAGGATTACCCTTACAATAGTTCCGAACGCAAGAATTTGGAGCGTCATGTTGAGAGGGAATATGTTGATATTATTTCACAGAATTGTCGAGTTGAGGTGCAGCGACGACATTGGGGCTTAGTAAAGGAGATGCCTCATTGTGACTTGCTTGAGAAGTATCATGCAACGGCGTAGTTTCATCTGCACAGGTATTTGCCTTCTTCGCATGCTTCTTTTCCCTTTTGTTATATGTGATTTCCTATATTATTACATTATTATTTAGTTCAATCGGTAATGGTAGCTTCTAAGATGTGATAACTCACTTAGGGTTTCTTATGAGATAATTTATCAGTCTATAATCACTTTATCGACTAGTGAGTACCAAGGGTTGAAATCATTAAATGTATCAATTAGATGTTAGTAATTTTAAGTAGAATGCGGCAATTTTTCTCAACCTTTGATAATTAAAATTCTTCTGATTCGATCCCTTCATTCTTAGCGTCACTATTTCACTTGTTTTTTTTTTACAAAAGGTGTTTTGGACATGAGTTCTGAAAATGATGCTTGGATGTATCAAATTCATGAATGTTAGATTGTGAATCTGTGATGAACCAAAAGTAGAAGTTATCATGATGATATGTAGACTAGGTTGCCAAAGTTGGTAACAACCTTTACATTAGATCATAGTCAGGTTATATGGTGGACAGATGTCGTGATCAATCTAACTCAATCTTAATTTATTTCCGTTTTATTTGGTTGATATAATGTTTTGAGCATCAGTTTGGCCTAAAAAATTTACAAGTTTTTGGGCTTGTTTTGGCTTAAACCCTTTTCCTCAAACTACGAACCATTCAGGTTCTATCAGCTTGTTTAAGCAATTTACATTTTGTTATAGGAAGCAATTGGTTTGTAGTTGGCTACTATTCTTCTTGCACAGTATATTAGTAGAAGAAAAATGCCTATATTAAAATTCCATATTTAGGAAAACCTAATTATAGTGATGATGATGATTATCATCATGCAACTCCTATTTTAACTAGGTTAGAAGGAATGTTCCGTTCTATACTGTTTCCTCTCTAATGTTATTAGGCCTGTGTTTATTTATTGTTTGTACAATACCTGATTTGTTGATAATTCTTACCATTTAGATGTTGTTTTAGCTATTTTGGGGAACAATTAAATTCCTTAATCCTTATATCATATTTGTTGTCTAAAAGTTAAAAAAAATGGCTTGATGAATCAGTAACTGAAGTAGCTACTAGCTTCAAATATAAAATGGCAGCATACTAACTTTATACATAAAAGTTTAAGTAGCGGAGATGTTTTGTAATCCGTCCATAAAATAGACCATGCTAAGTTTTGATAAGACAATCTTCTGATATAACATGATTTATTCATCCTAAATCTACCTAGTAAATTAGGGTGCAAATTTGCCGAGTTAGGCTGGGTGAGTTTTTGAACATTTTACTGACATGACATGCAAATCCTCGACTCCTAACCCACCTGAAACTGATTGGTTTCGATTGCCACATGAATTTGGATTGAATTTGGGCTTTTTAAGGTATATTCAGGTATGTTCAGGTGGGTTGAATTTGGATTGAATTTGGACTTTTTAAGGCATGTTCTGTTGATGGGTAGATTTATTTGGATATACATTTTCATCTCAAAAAAGAAACCAAAATTGATGATAAGAAAGATTTCTGTGAAGGTGTGCTCATGGAAAATTGAGTTTATAACTTTATCTGTATCATATAAAATTCAAGGTAAATAGGTTTTGTTATTGATTATTTTCATTGAAATTGATAAATTACAAAACAAATTGCATTCTTATAGAATTACAAGCTACATGTTTGACATCTATGCTAGGAAATCTTTATCCAGAAGGATCCATGAGCCAAGAAAAAGCACTGACTCACAAATTGGAATAAGTTATAGGTGCTAATAAGTAGATTGAGTTGATGAGCATTGATACATTACGAGAGGCAAAAATCAACACCTTGCAGGACAATTAGTTATGGCTAGGGGATTGTAGAGTGAGCAAGAAGAGAGATTGACATAGTCAGGAAGGGTGTGCCTAGATTTGAGGGAGGGACGGGGAGAGGAGATGCTGAGGTGCCCGATTGTTGCCCCTTCCCCTCTCAAATTGATATATAAGACAGTTTGGACATATCTCAAACTTTCATCTTATTAAATGACTTGAAAATAGACGTGTATATTTGTATATACAACTGAGAATATACATGTATATTTATATATGCCTGATTGTTTATAAATTATCTAGCAGGTATGAGTCAGGTTTGATTTTAATTAGATGGTTTTAGTTGTGCACGTTTTTACTAAAAAAATTGTCTAATTGGAAATTATTTTTGGTCTTGCCTGGCTGAGTTCCACAAATTTACTTCACGAAGATTTATTCGAATAAAACTGACCTTATCGACACTCCTAATAGTAATTGCACATTTAAACTATGTCCTTATGGGAACAAATATATTGTTATCTAATTTGAGTTGAGGAAGTAACTTTTCAGTCATTGTCTTTACGAACATGTTAATCTACATTATGATATTTCTAGTGAGAGATGAGAAGGAAGACTGTCAGTTTATACCCTTTTAGAAATGTAATTACTCCCTTCTGGCTTCTAATTATCCTCTTCTAGAAATAAACTAGTTTCAGAATAAACTAATTTCATTAATTCTTGTTGAAAGACAATTGATTTTACATGTTGAGTAGAGCACCAATGTGATGAAGAAAATATTAAAAAAAGGGATTACTTGTTAGTCTACCTTAGAAAACTTAGAAAAAAACTTGAAATCCAAAGCCCAAACTAGTTAAGTTAGAAGAAAAATTAAACATGCCAAGGTCCACATTGTTGGAATTGAAATTTAACAAACAAAAATCCAAAGGAACACAGTTAGAAATGCCCCGGCAATAAAAAACCTAACACTTTATCATCTCCTAAGACGTTTCTATTCTTTGTAATTAAAATGTTATCAGCCTTGAGCCATGCTTCATGAAGAGACTGTCAAAATTAACAACCAAACTTATGCTCTAAAGCTTAAAACTAAAACTAAAAAAAGAGACATCAAAACGAAGAATAATATGTGTGCAATGTTAGGTTGTTAATCTTGCTATTCTATAGCATGTGGGTAGCAATGTTGGATGTATTTGGTGACATGAAAGAGCTGACAAAAGAGGGAGATGGTGTTCTCATAAGCGGCATGTAATGTAAGAAGATAGATTTTTCAAAGGGTAATATTTGGATAATTTAAATTACAAGGTTTTTGACTAGTTTTGCATTGAAATGTTCAGTTACATTTCATTTTGGGAATAAAACATTCACATTTGGAGAAACTTCTTTTTATAGAAATGTGAATCGTGAAAACAAATTCTTAGAATAGCATCATGCTTGACATGGTTTTATCATTTTGGAGATTGTAGTTTTCTTGTGTTAAATTGGTTGTGTTAAATTGGTTGGTAAAACTCCTAGGAATGTGATAATACCCTAAAGACATTTCTTAGATTTTAGTTGAATTGTTAGAAGTTGAGGTGACTTCCAGACAATATTAGTGATATCAATAATAATGATGATGAAGCGTTTGTCTTGTCCCACACCCATCATACGACGAGTCACATAACTTGGTTGACAATACATACATAAGAACCTTACTCAACCTCGTGCATATATCGAAGCCTTAATCCATGCAACCTAAATACATTAAATATAGATCTTAGAGTACATAGTGTACATATACATTTATGAAGAGAAATGAAAACGTGCAATGGATACATAAAGCTACATAATCTCCACATGTACAATGAAGTATAGGGCTCAATAGCCATGATACATAGTCACAACTAACAAATAATAGGATGTCAAAAGGTTATAACTTATATAGTACTAGGACCTTACGTGCTGTCTCAGAGCTTTTTCGCCTGCTCCTGATAGTAAAGTTGATCTTAAACTGTGGTATGTTGCTTTGGATATGGGGAAACAACCCTAGTTTTGTTAGAAAACGGATTAGCAAGTGGTAAAATGAGGAAAAGAAGCATGTAACAATAATAAAAATGGAACCAACCACGCACATGCAAGCATGTATTAATAGTATGAGGACGCAAAAGAGGATGTAAAAGAGCGTGACAATATGATATACCTATATCTGATGTATATCAAGGTTGTAGAAAGCGTTATGCACCAAACTCTGCCCCTAGGCGGGACCTAAGCGATTTTCCTTTGTTGATCTTTTTAGTTACGATAGTTGATAATAAATACAAAACTCATAGAAAATTACAAAAAATAAAAATAAAAACATGACAATTAGGTTCATAATCAGCTATGCATTAATAGACTAAGTAATATATACTGAGAAGCACCAGAATAATAACTCAATGTCAATGACATTTAATATCTCAAATTTAGAAGTCCAAGGCTCAAGATATCGGCGAGAAAAAAACAAAAACGAATAGTTTAATATGCATAATCATTTAATCTAATCACCATCATCATGGTACTCCTTCAATGCATCATGATTATCCTCGAAGGAGTAAATGTCACTACAATCCTCATCCCTCCTCCTCGTCCGTCACATCGTCATGGGAGGCAAAAAGCTCTTCTTTGCCGGCACTCGTCGAAGGCCCTGTTGTTAGTCTCTCACTCTTATGGTTATCTGCAGTCTCATCCACTCTATATGTAGCCTTTATCATCGTCCATGGAAGGTCTGATCCCTGATGAATCTATTCATCATCATTGGAAGCATATCCTTCTAGGATCTATGCTCGTTCCTTAGTACGATCGTGTGATAGTAGCACGTCCTTGTCTTCTCTCTTTTCCTGCTTGAGCTTGACGTTGAACTTCACATGCTCAAAGTCCTCCTATTTCTTTGACTTTAATCTGTTTCTCTTCTTTGTATGATCTCAAAGGAAAAAAAATAGTAAACTAAAATAAGAGGAACTAGATCTACGTCTTGTGAGCAATTTTAGATCTTAGTTTATTCCTTAAATGTGCTCCAGCTACTATCGCATTCGAAATACCTGTGAGATTAAAAAGTTTCATCGCCAGTTTTGTATAAAACAACAATTACCACCATATGCAAGTCCCATTAACCAGTTACAAAACACAGTTCATTAGTTGAACTCACCATTACATCAAATAATTTATCAGTGATTTAATTTATAAAATCAATTTTATTTGGGTTACGTTTACTTTTCTACCATACCTTCTATATGCCGCCCATCAAATAAACCCTTTCCTGCTCTATACTCCTCGTACTTCTCAAGGAGCTTAACTTGTTGATCCACGTCGGAATAGAATAACTCCATATCTAGAATCGTCCTTTGCCTCTTTACAGTTCTTGGCCACACCATTCTTGTAGAAGTACTAAGGTTTGAGGACGTAAAAGGCTATACATAAGGCGTGAAAAGATAGGGAGAGGGTGAAAGAAGTGGTGGAAGCTAATTCCGAGAAGCGAATTAAGGAGAGACACTGGATTTTCAAATGACAAATCTGGTGGTTGTAGATGAAGGAAATGACACTCTCAATCAGCAGTGGGATCTTCAAAAAAGTCTAGAGAGCCAATTATTTTACTAATGGATGCTTAAACTGCATTTTCTTTTCGAGGGAAATGAAGACAACACAAAAAAAGGATATTAATCGTGCTGGTTCTTGTGAGTTCCAAAAAAAGAGATGAGGATTTGAATAATTATCTCATGAGTTTAAATCATTGGATGGAGTGAACTGTCCTCCGTTACAAAAGACCATACTTACCTTACTCTACTTTAAACAGAGGGTAAATAGAGTAATTTTTCATAGGGCATAACTAGCCCTAGGAACAAAAAAGCCGTGCCTGTAAGAAAATATTATCTAGGGGTTTTTGTCTCTAGGCCCATTTGTTTACCTAGCTTTATCTTTAAACCCAAGTATTATTAGTTGTATCTTTAAGCCCAACTATCTTTTTGTATTTATCTTTAAACCTAATTCTAAAATACAATACTCTCATACATGGATCCCCCTATATATTTTTCTTAAATTCCAATGTTAGCCTTAATGTAAGTGGGCCCCCCTCTCACCCTCTCTCACCCTCTCTCTTGCTGTAAATGGCAGGAAAGCTTCCCCCTCTCTCCCTCTGTCTTCTCTCTCTCTCCCATCCATTAATTCTCACCAACTTCCTTCTCTCTCTCCCTCTTCATCTCCCACTTCATCTCTCATTCTCTCACTCCATTAATAGAAATGAACACTCCCTCCTAACCCATCAATTAATTCTCACCAACTTTCTTAGCATTTGAAGGTAAAATTTTTCAATTTACTTTACCAATTTTGCAATTTATTATGATCATTTTATGCATGACAATTATTTGATATGTTAGATAAATGAATTCATAAAATTTTTCTTAAATTTGTTATTTTTGATAAAATGTTAGTTAAATGAGGTTTTGTAATTAACCACCCATTAATTCCACATTATTATTTCACATTAGTTATTTCACACTAATTTCTCATTATTATTTATGAATTTATAAAAATTAGTTAAAAATTAGTTATAGCACGTCTCACGTACGTATAGCACGTTATCATGTAAGTATAGCATGTTAACCTGTAAGTATAGCATGTTATATCGTAAGTATAGCACGTTCTCCTGTAAGTATAGCACATTAACCTGTAAGTATAACACATTATCATGTAAGTATAACACGTTAACCTGTAAATATAGACGTTATCATGTAAGTATAGCACGTTAACCTGTAAGTATAGCACATTATCATGTAAGTATAGCACGTTATCATGTAAGTATAACACGTTAACCTGTAAGTATAGCACGTTATATTATAAGTATAGCACATTGACCTGTAAGTATAGCACGTTATATGATAAGTATAGCACGTTATATCATAAGCATATCACGTTATATCATAAGCATAGCACGTTATATCATAAGTATAACACGTTATATCATAAATATAGCACGTTAACCTGTAAGTATATCATGTTAACCTGTAAGTATAGCACGTTATGTTATAAGTATAGCACGTTAACCTGTAAGTATAGCACGTTAACCTGTAAGTACAGCTGTTATACTTACAACATAACGTGCTATATTTACAGGTTAACGTGTTATACTTATAATACAACATGCTATACTTACAGGTTAACGTGCTATACTTACAGGACAACGTGCTATACTTACAGGTTAACGTGCTATACTTATAGGACAACATGCTATACTTACAGGATAACGTGCTATACTTATAGGTTAATGTGTTATACTTACAGTATAACGTGCTATACTTATAAGTTAATGTGCTATACTTACAACATAACGTGTTATACTTACAGGTTAACGTGCTATACTTACAACATAACGTGCTATACTTACATGTTAACGTGTTATACTTACAACATAATGTGCTATACTTACAGGTTAACATGCTATACTTACAACATAACGTGCTATATTTACAGGTTATCGCGCTATACTTATGATATAACGTGCTATACTTATAATATAATGTGCTATACTTATAATATAACATGCTAAATTTATGATATAACTTGCTATACTTATGATATAACGTGCTATACTTATGATATAACGTGTTATACTTATAATATAACATGTTATACTTACAATACAACATGCTATACTTACATGTTAACGTGCTATACTTACAGGTTAACATATTATACTTATGATATAACGTGCTATACTTATGATATAACGTGTTATACTTATGATATAACATGCTATACTTACAATACAATGTGCTATACTCACAGGTTAACGTGCTATACTTACAGGTTAATGTGTTATACTTACAACATAACGTGCTATACTTACAGGTTAACGTGCTATACTTATGATATAACATGCTATACTTATGATATAACGTGCTATACTTACAATATAATGTGTTAGTGTTGCTCCTTCAGAAAGCTTGTGAATGAGAGCCTGCAGTAGTCGTGTTGATCTCTTCAGGGGATTGCACGTGTCTGCTTGGTGTTTACGTTTGAAAGGAGAGCTCTATATATGTTGCTGTAATTGTGATGTAACTAGAGAGAGTGAAGTGTGGAAAGCTTCCATTAATTATGTGTGAATGTTCTTTTCTTCCTTTTGTTGTGTTATGGTTATGTGTATTGTGTACCACGCTGATCTCTGTAAGAGAATATTGTGTTCTGTTTGAGGAAAAACTTTATGTAGCTGGTGCGCTGAACCATAAAACTTTACGTGCAATAAACCATCAATTTCAATGACTTAGAAGCATACAAAACTTTACATAACCAGTAATTTAACCACAGTGGCTGATTGCACAAAATGACTTTACAGATGACTTTACATAACCAATCCCAACAACAGTCCCATAGGTTTCATACAAATGACTTTACAAATCACTTTCCAAACATATATATGTACACAAAAAATGCTTGATATCACAATTGGCATCTAGCATCTGGGGAATTGGTCTTGAGGATCACATTGATTTCCCGAAAGCAAAATATAAGTGGATCAAAAGAACAATAGGTTGAGTTTAAAAACGGTTCAATGAACATTACACTTATAGAAAATATACCTTCAGATAAATAGAGCAACGATACGAGCTTTATGTCTTGCACAATCCTTTTGGTCAATTAAAATAGTTTGACCGAAAATGAGGCTAAACACGTATGCCATCAAGAACACCCCGCAATCCAAGCTACTGTAACTTTAAATGTTACAATATCAATATAACACTATTGGCCCGCAATATATGGTCTCTATGCATTAGCACATATGAAAAAACAACATATGAATAAGTCGATTACACTAACCCACGTTGTTGATGTACATCAACACTTTCTACCTCCTGACAAGAAGTAATGTCTAAATTCCAAGCATGGGGAATGGTAGAAATAAGCTTCACTCTAAATTCACTAGCATCAGACATATCCACGTAGAGAAGAATAATGATAAAATCTTCTATCCTTTACAAAGAATACCAGCATATGCCAAGGAAATGAAGTTAGGAGTGGGAAAATAATCTTATCAAGTTCTTGGAATCGAGTAATCGTTATTGGCTTAAACATTCGATCCACACTCAACGGGTTATTCTCATTGATGCATCTCTAAAAAAACGAAAGTTTTCAAATTACGAATTTAATATAGCTTATGAAACTTACAACATAGTCTCGGATTGGATTTCTACTTATAGTTACCCATAGACTATATGTGTATGTCCTTTGCATAGTTGGGACGCGTCTCCATCAACTTATTTAGAAGCACAACATAGGAGGCTATAACCTAAAATGTAGATAATAAAATTGTAAATATTAGTGTTATATACTAACGCGTATTGTGTGAAGTATGAAAAGAACAGATACTTACGTCGCAACTAATTGCCTCTCCTATAAGTAACTCCAATGCATCCTTACGTGTTATCAACGCATCTCTAGATGACCACACTAATGTCTCACTACATATGAAGCAAATTTATAACATGTATTAATGAAAAAACTTAGTACAATTTGAAAAGTAGATATGTAGATCATTCAAAATACACTTATGCGGCCATATTCTTCTCCTTCCAAAAGTTATCTAGCAGTTCTCTCTTCTCATCCATTACTTCCTTCCTTCTCGGATAATTTGGTCGTCCTTTTCTATTAACAAGCGAGACAAAATGAGTTTTCAATGATGGCCCAGCATGCCGAGATCTTGAGAGAACTGTTCTTTTGATGGAAGGGGTTTTACGCATGCCTTCAATCTTTCTTACATCGCGTGGGCTAAGAATAAAGGCGTCGTCATCCACTTCCATTGAATCCAAGCCCACTTGATCATTACCACCATCCTCACCATCATCTTTATCTACATTCAATGTATCAACATCTTCACCAACCTTCTCATCCCCGCCGACATCCTCATCCATATCTCCACCATTCCCCTCCTCATCCTCCTCATTCCCACCATCAACTCTCCCCTCATCTTCCTCATTCCCCTCATCAGCCCTCTCCGCATCCTCCTCGTTCCCCTCATTATTTCCTTTCTCATCCTCCCCATTACCCATCATCCCCCTCCTCGTTCCCCTCATCCTTGTCACCACCATCACTATCATCCCCATCATCCTCATCTCCATCACTATCAACCTCCATCACTATCAACATCCTCTTCTTCCTCACCAAAATTTTCCCTCCTTATCTTCAAGAGGTCTAATTCCACTTTTTTTTTCATGTATGAGCTGATCCAACTCAGCTTTGGTGATTACCTACACATAAATAACCCAAGTAACTCCAATATAGGGATGAACATCAAATAAAAATCATTTTGTAAAAGGATGGGGAGCAATTAACTAACATGGAATAAAAATAAAAATATGTATACCTCTCTCTTCATCTTGTAGGGGTAGTTTTTTCTCTTTTCAAATTCGGAAGCCCTCGAGTCAATCACATGCTTGCTAAAATTATTCGGGTCTCTAATCAAATCTTACACTGCACTCCTCCGTAGAGATCTCGGACCCTTATAGAAGCTTAGAATGGGTGGTAGGGATTTTGCTCCTACGCAAATGCGTAATTTTCCCACAAGCACATAAAACCAAATCTGTGAGAAAATAAAAATTTTAGCTCAACAATAAACATGACTAAATGAAATAAATATATACAATAGAGAATGACATAAAAATATAGTAAATGTCAACTTACCACCAAAACCGAGGCAAAACCCCTCATATAACCGCCTCTAGATCGATTTCCCTCAACCCTCTTAGTGATGGTTTTCTTAGCCTTATTCATTTCAGTACGCAACACATTGTATACTAATTCAGCCTAATTATACTGCTTAAGAGTGTCCAATTTCTCAGCATATCTAAATGCAAATAAGGGACAACTCATACTAGTTTGAGGGCATAATATAAAGCCTATAATGAAAGCCATGAGCATCTGTGGGAAAAGAGGATCTCTACGCTCGGCCATCTGCTTGATAAGTTCACCCATCCTATCTCTTCTAGAACACACAATATTCTTCTTACCTTCGTCACTTTTCTTCTTTCCACTTCTAGTCCTACGCTTCATATCTTCTTCAATTTCAGTCGTAGTACTATATGAAAGCACAAGCTTGTAGATTGTATTGCGGTCACTTCTATGAAACCGCGTGTCTACTATAGATCCTCCCATCGGGAGACCCGTAATTCTCCCCACTTCAACACCGAAGGAGGTCCATTTTCCTCCAATTTTGAAACTTTTTTTTCAACATTGAATACTCCCAACAAACAATCCACAATAACTGGTTGCATTGACAAATCTGGAATATCTAAATACCCATAAAATGGAGTACCACGGAGGGCAGTTCGTTGATCTTCCGACAAATAAACAGAAATTTGATTTTGAAGGTCCCGGAAGTACCCAATGTTCGATGGAATTCGCACTAAAGCTATGATATATAATTTTCTGCAACCATAAAACATAAGGCAACTTTATTTGTCTATCAATATTATACATAATTCCTTCATTAAAACAAATTTCATTTCAAAGCCTATGATTTCAAAATTGTAACATACGATGTCAATTCTTGAATTACCATGCTTGAGCTTTATATGAAATATTTACAGCCTATGCGATTTTTTCCTTTTCTCGCAAAGTGAAAAAAATCTTGTAACAGACATGTATAATATCAAATTAATCTACAACAACATTTTCTTCATTTTCTTTCCTTTCGATATCATAAAGTCATGAAATTGAATCAGTCCAATACTATAGCTAACAATGTCCATTCCTCAATCTACAACAAAAATTTATGAATTTCTAAAAAACGTTGGAAAACCAATACCATTCCTCAATTATAAAGTCATGAATTCAAAACAATATAAAAGCTTCAACTAAGCTAAAATTGTTGAGTTTAAGAGTCAATAAATTTCCATGTAGTCAATTTCAAATTAATCTACAGCAACATTTTCTTCATTTTATTTCCTTTCGACATCATAAAGTCATGAAATTGAGTCAGTCCAATACTATAGCTAACAATGTCCATTCCTCAATCTACAAAATTTATAAATTTCTAAAAAACGTTTGAAAACCAATACCATTCCTCGTTTATAAAGTGATGAATTCAAAACAATATAAAAGCTTTAACTAATCAGTACCTTAAATAGGGAAGTCGACGGGCAACGATGACTGGGGCATCGACGATTGGCGGCGTCGACGATTACAGCGACGATGATTGGGGGCGTCGAGGCTGGGACGTCGACGGTTGGAAACAATGGAAACACGACGACACGATTGGGGCGAGCGATGATTAGAGCGGAAACGCAACGTCGATTGGGGCGTCGACAGCCGGAGATGGGCGGTAGCTGGAGAGGGGCGTCAATGCTGGAGACGGGCGACGGCTAGAGCGGGGCGTCAGTGGCTGGAGCGGGTGACGGCTGGAGCGGGCTACGACTACGGCTGGAGCGGGGTGTCGACGGCTGGAGACAGGCGACGGCTGGAGATGAGCGACGACGAAAAGAGGATCTTGTTTTTTTAATTTAGGGCTGAGGTAAAATGGGGAAGATGAGAGAGAGATACTGGGTTTTATGGGGCCAATCAAAGGGGTATTTTGGGGTTTTTACATTCATTATGTATAAATACAAGTAGTAAAAGTATTGTATTTTAGAATTGAGTTTAAAGACAAATACCAAAAGTGAATTGGGCTTAAAGATACAACTAATAATGTGTGAGTTTAAAGATAAAGCTAGGTAAACAAATGACTCTAAAGACAAAAACCCCTATTATCTATTGCCATGCTATTGGAGCCATCTTTGTGGCTCCTTTTGCTTTGTTTTTTGAGAGGTTCAATTTTTTTATTCTGTAAAAAATACATCAGTGATTTTAAGACAGACAGACAGACAGACACCCATCCCATTCACTATGTATATGAGAAATATGGGTATGTTTGGTACCAAGCACAAAAAGGTGTGCTTGGTAGTGAGGTGTCATATCTCCCTCCACTCATTCAAATGTGGGACTTCATATATATATATATAAAGAGAGAGAGAGAGAGAGAGAGAGAGAGAGAGAGAGAGAGAGAGAGA
>BQKN01001001.1:263348-277155 GCA_022839385.1 Asparagus kiusianus
GCTCTTATTCATTGATGTTTACTATAAATAGGGGTAGAGAGTGAGGGGTTAAAGGTGTGTAAATTTTTGTAACTCCTTTTGGAGAGGAGGGCTACTCTTAATTGAGAAGGCCTTCCAAAATTGTAACTTTAGTTATAATTAATAATAATAATTTTTTCACCACTTTAAATTTTTCTCTTCTTCTCTTTGTTGGATGATGAAGATGAAGATGAAGATGGAGAATTATTTGAAGGTTTGCATTTCTTTTCTTTTTCTCTTTTATTTCTTATTAGTTTAGATTTATTTCTATGCTTGTATTGAACCCGAAGATGGTGGTCTGGGTAGTGTGTAACCTGTGCATAGGGATCCCTAAGACCTGCATGACCCTATAAGGCATGATGCTGAGTGCGGAGCCCGGGTCAACCTGGACACGACTGATTTCGGAAGATCCAATATACCCCGTGTAATACAAAGGTTTGTCATGTTTGTGTTTAACCTGCATATCTTCTTGAGTGAACGATATACAAGGTAGACTTCTTGCAGCTTGCAGACATTGCCGACAAGTTTGATCTTCAGAAACTTCAGGAATTGGAGCAACTTGTGTGATGAAGCTCTCCGTATTCTTCAAAGCTTCAATTAGAGCTTCTTTGGTAGTTTTTGACAACTTAAGGAGCTCATATAATGTAATTCTGGCCGGTATGTTGGCCAGCTGCGCCATGACATTAAATTGAAAAGGAGCGCTTGATTCTCCGGATTCCTGGTGTAGATTTCTGTTGAACCGGAGCTCTTTTTGCTTCCCTTTATCGGCAGGCTTCTTTGGCACAGAACCCCCAGCGTCTTGGGGCTGTTCGTCAACTTCTTAACATTCTGGCCGTAGTCTTTCAAGTAAGCCCTTCCAGACCGGGTGCCAAGGTTACCTTCCGGGTATGCCGCTAGAACGATCCTCTCGTCTTCTGAGTCAGTAAGCGGTTTGAGCAACTCATCATTCTCATTAACAGAGGGGCTAATCATGTTGGATGACTTACCCTTTCCTCTTTTCTTCTTGGACGAGATGCTCATCCACTGTTGGTCTTCTACCAAATCAGGGTGAACCCACATGATCTCTCCTTTTGGAGTGGTGAGGGGTATCAATCCTTTATCTTTCTGACTGTGCAAGTCAGTATTCTTCAGGTGCATTTCACCCTTGTGGATGGGGACCACGCCATCTGCGGTTGCCACTGGTGGGAAGTCACCGAACTGTACTGCTATCATGTTGGTAGACACCGTCTTTTGCTCAGGTTTCAGAGTGAACACCATAGCGTCCACCAAATTTTGGAGAATATCCTTAAAGATATAACATCTCCGGGTAGGATGACCCAGGAATCTGTGGTAGCGGCAGTAATTAGGGTCATCTACCTTCCCTGCTTCATCTGGCTTCCTAATTTCAGGAAGTTGTAACTTGTTGTTCTTCCGCAGTAGCTGGAACAAGGTGTCCACATGTTCCTCCTTGAAGGAGTACTGTTTGGGCACTTTTTGCTTATTAGGCGTTTTGCCCTGCTTCGTGGGAGGTGGTACTTGCGTGTAATCAGCTGCTAAGGTCTCTTTCCCCTTAGACCGTTGGGCATTGTTCTGATTACGTTGCTGTTGTTGTTGCGGTTTGGGCTGTGCAGCTTCTTCCGCTTTCACCCGAGCGACAATCTCTTCAGCTTGTTCTCCTTGGGACACCAGTTGCCTCCAGGAGCGACATTCCGCTACCCCCATCTGGGCAAGGAGCTGAGTCTGCAGGTTGTGCCTGCAAGTTTCAACCAAGGTTGATTGAGTCATACCTGAGGGGCATCGTAATGCCATGCTACGGAACCTCTCTACATAGGTCTTGATAGACTCTCCTTTCCTCTGTTTAGTGGCGAGAAGAGTCAGGACCGAGACCTCTGTGTCGTCCTCGAAGAACCTGGCTAGGAAAAGCCTTTCCAAATCCACCCACTTCTGAATAGATCCAGCAGGCAGTTTCATAAACCATTCAAAGGCCACCCCTTTAAGGGTGCCGATGAACAAGCGCGTCAGGATAGCATCATTTGCTACTACATCTCCAGTTTGAGATTTGAAGTAGTAGATGTGCTGATTTGGTGATCCCGTGCCATCGAACGGTTGCAATGTAGGGGCCTTGAACTTCGGTGGGTATGGAGCTATATCCCACTCAGCAGGATAAGGTCTCACCACTCCTTCTTCGCGGAGCTCACTTCTATTGGCGATTGCATTGAGGCGAGCCTCCAGTTCATCCATTTTAGTGGACTGAGGATACAGTTCTTTTTCCACCTCCTTCTCACCTTCAGAAGAGGATTCCAGGTTGTGAGTCTCACGATCTGAATGTTCGTGAGCTTTTTGCTTTCCCTTTGATGTTGTCCTCCGGGAAGATTCGGGTTTTTGCCCTTTTTCTGGCAGAAGCTGGGCTAACATATCCTTCATCTGAAGAAGGGTCTCTTGTTGCGCTTGGGTATGACGTGATGTTCGTCTACTCTTTTAGCTATGTCTTCGGGGTTCCCTGCCATGTGGGCAGAAACTTCTCGTGCTCCGACAGAACTTGAAGACTGAGATTCGGCTATCGCCGAATGTTCATCACTTGTTGTAATCCCTTTGGCTAACTTTTGATAGTCAATCGGGCGAATAGCTCCTGTCCAAGTCCGAGTATTCTGATATACTCCTTTGAACTGGTCATAAATTTCCCTAACAGTTGGGGAATGACTTCTTTGTGACTCGTCAGAATCGGAATGTGAGGCTCTTCCTCTGCCGATCATGTTGATGGTAACCTCAGGATAGTCTTCGGAGGCCTTCTTCTGTCGTCGTTGTCGCTTGGGAGGCCTAACAACACTTGTTAATCTGTTGAACACTGACTGTCTAGGCGTAGGTGAACAACAGCTGCATTCGGAGAGGACAGCGGAAATTAGCCGTTCACACTGACATGAATGGGCCACTTGCTGTGTTGGCCTTCCTCTTGACTGTAGCTCACGCAAGTCGGAGACCTGGGAAAGATTTAGTGAGGGTGGAGATGGAACCCCCTGCCCTTGGATGGGTCGGACATGGACCTTAAATCCACGCTGTCCTTTTTGGACCTGACGGACCGTGTCGTGTTCTTGAGAAGAAACACAAGGGTCACGTTTTAGGTTTATAAACACGAGGTCGAGGCCTGTGTTTGACTGATGGAATAGATCCTTGTGGATCTTGTCCTGGTTGAACGCGCACTTGTGGTGTGCGTTTTGATGTTGAAACAGACCCTTGCGGGTCTTGTTTTAGTTGAACGCACACTTGAGGTGTGCGTTTTGATGTTGAAACAGACCCTTGCGGGTCTTGTTTTAGTTGAACGCACACTTGAGGTGTGCGTTTTGATAATGAAACAAACCCTTGAGGGTCGTTCTTTGTTTGAACGCACACTTGTGATGTGCGTTTGGTTGATGACTCAGACCCCTGAGGGTCTGATTTTGATTGAACGCACACCTGTGGTGTGCGTTTAGATGATTGAACAGACCCCTGCGGGTCTTGTTCTGACTGAACGCACGGCTGTGGCGTGCGTTTGAATGATTGAACGTGCCTTTGGAGGTCACGTTTTGGGACGCACTCTTGAGGTGTGCGTCTGGATTGAACAACGCGCCACTGGGGGTCGCATTTGAGCTGGATAACCCGAGGCTCATAGTCGGGTTCGTTACCATGAAGTGTGTGTTCTGGAGCAGAAACGCATGGTTCGGGCAAATTGTCAGAAACACAGTTCTTGCGTTGGGCCGTAGTTCGGCTATTCCGCAGATATGCTCGCCGCATGGATCTTCTCCTCCGTCGAGCGGCGTTTTTCTTTGCTTGTTTCAACGCCTTAGCCGCAGCGTCGTCGGCGTTGATTGGGTTTTCCTCCGACATAGGTCTCTTTTGACCTATTATGCGCCATAGTGATACGGGGGAGGAGTCTTCAACTCGCAGAGCGAGTTTAAGGTCTTGGCCAAAGGAGAGGGCTTTCTTTGGCATCTCAGCAGCAGTGATGACCTCCTTAGAGGTCTTATGGGTATCACGCCTAGCTTTAGGGCTAAGCGACCCAGAGGAGAGAACCTCCTCATACTTGGCTTGGTCGAACTCTACAACGAGAGTTTTGACGGTGGTCCCAGTGAGGTGAACGTCAGATTGTGCCACCACTTCCTCATCAGAGAAGCTAGTCCCCAGCGGAGTCGCCATCTTTTGTTTGTTGGAAATTTGCAGTAAAAAGACAATGAAAGAAAATTTGACTTGTATTCTCTCAAAATCGATTACAATTTGGATTCCGATTACAAAAGAGAAGAGAATGAATTTGATTCTCCCCTTTGTTTAATTCTGGGTTTTTCTTAGTAGCGATGGAGTGCTTCCTTCGATTGATCGCGTCGAACTTGCTCTCCGTTGACGATCCGATCGTCTTAGTTCACTGGAATAATTGACTTGTGTTGTGTTGAGAACTCTAAAGAGAGTTGTTGAGAACCGAATAACTGGTTTGATATGATTAACTTGTATTGCAAGCTTAATCACGAACTCTTAAATGAGTTTCAGAACTCAGAGTGAGTTGGAACTCTGTAACAGAGTTGTTAGAACCGAAGATTCGGTTAATAGCCAAGTTAATTCTCCACTGATGAAGGGATTCTTTGGGATTTGATAATCTTCAAAAGATTTCCTTCTCCGTGTTGTTGAACTGCTGAGATTTTTTTGACCTTGGGCGGTTTTTGATGCCAGCTCACCTCAACCCTTATGCGGTTTTGTTGCCAGAAACCGATCAACCCCTTACTCAGTTGAGTAAGTCGATTATTTATAGGGAGATTAGGGGTGTAACCAACCCCTAAATCTGCTCCTGAGTGGGCGAAAATCCCTCAGAACGTGGGATAACGGTTTTGAGGCCGTTCGACTGGTGTTTGAACGAGTCACACGCCTGATCTGGCGTTATGGGCCTTAACTCTGCGTCTAAGGCTTGAGACGCAGAGTTAAACCTTTGTCAAAGGTTGGAAACGCACAGGCCGCATGCATTCTAGAATTGGAGACGCACAGGTCACTTGTGCATTCAACTCTGCGTCAAGAGTTTGAGACACACAGTCGAGTCTGTTAAAGAACACACGTTATGTGTGCGTTTTGGTGCTTTTAACTCTGCGTTGCAGAGTTAAGTGCCTGCTGGCGAACGCACAGAATTTGTGCGTTTTGAATTTAAGGAACGCAGACGTGAGCTATGCATCAATAAGAGGTTGTTGATTTGTAACCTCGTTCATTATGACGTTGCAAAGGCTGCTGCTTATTGATCCTTGCTTGTCGTAGGATGTGAAAGTCGTCAGATTGTAACTTTCACTGTTGATTATGAATGCCACTGAATAGAGTTTTCATCAGCTGTCGGAAGCGTCATCGAATTATAACTCTTCTCGATCTATGTGAAAAGTCTTCTATTTGCAGCTTTCGATTGTCGGTGCGAAAACTATTTGATTGTAGCTTTCGTTATAGGAGCTTTGATGGGAATCAACATCCATAGTGTCTTCTGGACGAATATTTGCCCAGAGCTCTCTACCAAGCAACTCACCAGCTAAGTCCAACCTTTTATTTCTAAAATCATTACACTGCTCATCAGCATCTCTAATAGTTGCTAATATAATATTAGTCATGCTGTTGTTAGCCATCAAGATCAATCATCTCAGAAATGAAGTCGTGTTTGTGGCAATCGTGGAGTTACGGATGCATTGATTAGAAAGTCGTCTGATTGTGACTTCCATTGTCGGAGCTTGGTAGGGATCAGCTATCCATTGTAATTTTTAGACAGCCTACAATGTTGTTTTTTGTTCTTTGAAGACTTAGGAGAGTTACCTCATTGCTAACGACTTCGTGATTTACTCAAATCATTAGTCTCTTCAACACTTCAAAAAATCAGAAACATATTAACAAAATGCATGGACGTTGGGCTTCATACTTTGAACATGTCAATTTCACTTTGCGACATAAGTCATGAGTCGATAATAAGGTGCCCGATGCTTTGAGTCGGCGAGTATCTTTGTTAAGCATATTGCAAGGTGAAGTTATTGCTTTTGACAGTTTGAAAGAGCTTTATGTTGACGATGAAGACTTTCAGGAGGTTTTGGTAAAGTGTTTGACAAGACAACCCACAACAGACTTTATTATTATGAACGACTTTCTGTTTAAAGGAAATCAGCTTTGTATTCTAATGACGTCATTGAGGGAAAAGATAGTTCGAGACTTACATGGTGGCGGGCTTGGCGGACAGTTTGGACGAGACATGACTGTTTTGAGTCTTGGAGAGCGATACTATTGGCCAAGTTTGAGGAAGGATGTGACAACACTTGTGAGGAGCTGTCAAGTGTGCCAAGTTGCAAAGGGACAAGTACAGAATACTGGTTTGTGTACTCCTCTACTTGTGCCTAAGGATATATGAGAAGATTTGACTATGGACTTTGTGTTAGGACTTCCCCGAACACAAAGAGGCGTGGATTCAGTCTTCGCGGTAGTGGATCATTTTTCTAAGATGTCTCACTTCATCCCGTGCTGCAAGACTTCGGATGCACCACATGTTGCACTGCTATTCTTTCAAGAAGTGGTTCGGCTAGATGGTGTTCCTAGTTCGATTGTTTCAGATAGGAATACTAGGTTCTTGGCGACTTTTTGGACTACTTTATGACGATGATTTGACACTTCATTAAAGTATTCTAGTACAGCCCACCCTCAGACGGATGGACAAACAGAATTGGTCAATCGGACTTTGGGGAACTTGATTCGATGCATATGTGGAGAGAAGCCAAAGATGTGGGATCAAGTTATACCTCAAGCTGAATTTGCCTATAACTTGACTGTTCATAGTTCCACATATATGTTTCCTTTTTCCATTGTTTACAGGAAGACACCTCGACATCTCTAAGATTTGTTGAAGTTGCCGACAAGTAGCAAGTTCAGCGAGGCAACGAGTTCAATGGCATAGAATGCTTTCAACGTTCAGGATGAAGTGCGTACAAAGCTCGAGAAGGCTAATGCAAAGTTCAAGGCGCGAGCAGACAAGAAGAGGCGACTCAAGGTGTTCAATGAAGAAGACATGGTGATGGTTTACTTGCGGAAAGAACGGATACCGGCTGGAACTTATAGCAAGCTTAAGCCGAAACGATATGGCCCGTTCAAGATTCTCAAGAAGATCAATGATAATGCATATGTAGTGGATCTTCCAGAAGGAATGGCTATGTCGGCAACATTTAACGTGACGGATATTTCTGATTATCATCCTTCAATCAAGTTGTATTCGAGTTTTTCCGAAGGAGGGACTGATACAGGAGATCAAGTATTGGACGAGACGAGGAGAAAAAGCAGCCGATCAAGTTTTGGATGAGACAAGAAGAAAGCAGCCGAGACACATTAGCTGACGACGACTCGACGTCTCAACTTGAGCCGAGGCGACAAGACGAGACGACATACCCCGGTCGACATGAAGGGCGGTGTTAGTCGACACATGCCAGTCGACACGAAGGGTGGTGTTAGTCGACACATGCCAGTCGACACGAAAGGCGTTACTACTGGACACGCCTCATGTTGACTAGGAAACAGATTAGGAAAGTTTTATATTTTTGGTTATTTCCTTTTAAATTCGGACTTTCTTTTTGATTAGGGTTAGGATAGAGTTAGTCGGCTATAAATATTAGTTCCTTTTGTAAATCGAGAATTAACTTTTCAATTATTGAATCAAGAGAAATTTCTCCATTGTTTTCTTCCCTAAACTTGGGAAAATTAGGGCTTGTGGATTCAAGCTTGTTATCTACCTGTTATTGTCAGGGTTCGTCGGCATCGGAATGATATCCGATCGGCCTCCCCGTTTCTACGTCTGCGTGAAAAAATAAATTAGTAATTCTACATGTAGCTTGTACCCTTGATTTATATAACACATACATACACACACATATGTGCGTGTGTGAATAAAAGTGCACCCTCATCAGGTATGTAGAAATAATAAAAAAAAATCCTAGTGTAACCATGGATGTAAACATCTTCCCAAATTAACCGCATAGAAATATGCGTCTTTTCCAATTATTGTAGGTAGATTCGATTCCTAACATAAGAGTCCTTACATATTCTACTATAACTTTGAGTTTTTGCAATCATATCTAGAGAGTTGAGACCCTATGTTTGAGTGGTAGTAGCAGAGAAAATTTCGATAAGATTTCGTCTTTCTTAATCTCCTTTTTTCCTCCGTATCTTCTCCCCATGTTTTAAGACGAATAGAAATAATCTTATACAACACATGGATCACTGGACTATACTTTTTTTTAGCACTATTTATTAAAGACTCAGAAGCTGGCAACGTACGCCTAGATTGGTCTGAAGGTTTGATGGATATATCACTGGACTATACCTACCGATATTGACTGTCAAATGCGGTGAGAATAGATGGCACTTGATATCGTAAACGTCTCTGATCTTAATCGATAAATAACTTTGAAAGTGATGCAACATATATACATCAAATTAATTCACACCCATCATCCGTAAGTGGTTCATGCGCACTTGGTTTAATCTCCCCAAACCCAATACTAACCAAGCCTAACCAACCTCGTAAAGATATCAATTCATGTTCGTTGTGCTCTAAGTATCTCAACTTGCTCGCTCTTTAAGCAATAAAATTGCCAGTAATTAGACGACGTGTACTTAAATTAATTAAGTGCGGACTTTAGCCGTGATTTATGCGCGCGCAAGTGGAGTCGTGATGAAGAAATGCTCTTAAGATGCCAAATCATGATCTCAAAAGCTGAAGACAATGCTAATCATGATTTAAGTGGTAGGGAATTAGATATCTATTCAAGATTCAGAAAGTTGGGATGGCCAAGCCAATAACGGTAATAAAGTGGGAACACGCGAGTATTATTAATTAGTTTTGTTTTATCGAGTCCTACTTGTCTACGCTTGATACGATGAAGGATTCCATGTTGTAGGATTCAAAAGTTGACGTGTTATTAGCTATTAGTACACGGGCTCGCGAAATCTTCTAGAGCTTGAGCTTGGCTATGTAGGACAAGAGGAAAGATACGGGATGTGGTACTAAACAGAAGGAAAAAAAAATAATACCATGCTTTAGAATCTCCTTATTATTCTACTCCCCTTAATTTCTCACTCAATCCCACTTCATGTAGATATTTTTAGGCTAATTTGATTGATTCTTGCTTGTCTTTAGGAGGAATGAGTTCATGTCGTGCGAACCAAAGTTATAAGCGCTATTGGCTACGCTATTATACAAGAGAAAGAGATAGAAATTGTTGTGTGTAAAATTAAGTGATAAGCTAGAATCTCTCTTTGTTAGCTATATCCTAGGCCTAAACAATGATTAACGATGTTAAACACGTATTGATTAAAAACGACGAGTCACTATAAAAAGAAAAATTCCTTAAGGACCCAAAATATGGGACCAATAAGGGGGACAAGTGAGGTGTCCCCCTCCTGTTGGTTAATGAGTTGGCCATCATTAATGATGGCCAACTCATTAACCAACAGGAGGGGGACACCTCACTTGTCCCCCTTATTGGTCCCATATTTTGGGTCCCTGTAGCAAAACCCCTATAAAAATTATGTGATAAACGTTTTCCATATTTGACAAGATATTTTCGCAATATTAGACTTGGAGATGCATGGTGTCCTACTCAATTAGTTTTTATAAAGTGAGCACAATATATAATTAAATGAAAAAGCTCCTAATGATTCGATATATTTGCATCCACGAGATTATTTGCAAGTTGATCAACCACTACCATTTTGACGATCACAATAACCAATTAAAAATTAAGTTAAAGTGCTATACGAGAAAGAGATCAGAAGAAATGGCGAGCACAACGACGAAGACCGCAGGAAAAGACGAAGAACTGTTTTTGGGTGCTGTGCGGTCGACCGCGTGTGGCGCGACGGTTGACCGCCAATGTGCATGAGGATGAGTTTTGGTCTGTATCAGGTCGCGGTCAACTGCACTTGGCGCGACGGTCGATCGCCAAAAGTCCAGAGACTCAGGAAAGTTTCTGTCGTTTTCGCGGTTGACCGCGTATGGCGCGGCTGTCGACTGCGAGTCGGGTCTAAGCCGGGTTTTGGTTTTCAACCCGTTTCATTTCTGAGTTGATATATAAGCCTAATCCTAATTAATTAGAGTTAAGTAAGAATGTTTTGGGTAGTCTTTGAGAGAGGATTGTTGCATCCAATTGTGGAAGATTTGTGAGAGATCTAGAGGCTTTGTTTTAGGGTTTATTTGAGAGATTTGTAACTCTATTTGTATTCTCTTGATTTTTAATAGTAAGAACTCCCCCCTCCTAGCCCCGTGGATGTAGGCAACTTGCCGAACCACGTAAAATTTGTTTGTCTTGCTGTGATATTATGTTTGGATTATTGGTTGTGATTTATCTCTTTCTTGTTCATGTGGTTTCAAGCTCCGCTACGCACAACAAGTGGTATCGAAGCCAGGTTTGGCTTGAGGCTTGTTCAAAGGATTTAGTGAAGGATTCCTATTTGAAGAGTTAGATCGATAATATGGGAGAAGCAAGCATATCAGGTTCGTCTCTTACGAAGGCGATACAGAGTCTGAGCATTAATAGCACGAAGATTGATGTTTCGAAGTTCGACAGCAAGATCAACTTTGGTTTGTGGAGGTGCCAGGTGATGAATGCTTTGGATGCACAGAATTTGGAGGAGATTCCTGAGTTATAAGAGAAATCCGCTAATATGGAGGACAAGGTTTGGAAGAAGATGAATAGTAGGGCTTGTGGAGTTATTCGGTCATGCTTGACGCCAGATCTTCTTTATGACATGATGAACGAGACGTCGACGAAGAGAATGTGGGAAACACTCAATGAGAAGTATCTTACGAAGAGCATTGAGAATTAGCTTTACTTAAAGAAGAGGTTTTACCAGTTCAAGATGAAGAGGGGAGTTTTCATTAGGAAGCATGTAAACAATTTCATGAAGTTACTTTCAGATATGACCAATGTGGACATCATGGTTGAGGATGAAGACAAGGCGATGCTACTTTTGTGTTCATTGCCTGAGGATGATTACGGTACACTCATTCTCACTATGATCAATGGAAGAACTACTATTAGCTATAAGGAGGTGACCTCAGCTTTGGTAAATTATAAGTTTAGGAAGAGTGATGGTGAACCCTCTGAGAAGGCATCGGAAGATGCATTAGCAGTTCGAGGCCGTACTTCAAACGCCGCCAAGACAACTGCTAAAAATTAAAGAATAGAGGTGCCTATAAGAGTGTCAGTAGAAATCAATATCGGTATTATAAAGAAGAAGGACATTGGAAGATTGACTGCCCAAAGTGGAAAGAAAAATCCGGGAAGAATAAAGGAAAAGCTGTACAAGCTTCAGAAATGAATGTTGTAAAAGCTGTTGATGAATATTCATAGTCAGATTCTTCAGGCTATTCGTGCCCTGTACTACCGTTGGTTTGCTATGCCGACTCTATGGAGTGGATATTGGATTCAGGAGCCACATATTATATTTGCCCTAGGAGAGATTGCTTCTCTAGTTTTGAGGAGCTAGAAAGAGGGGATATTGTGCTTATGAGTAATGATCACGTATGCCCTATTGGTAGTATTGGTTCAGTCCGGATCAGGATGCATGACGGCGTGGTAAGGGAGTTGAAATAAGTGAGGTTCGTGTCGCAGTTGACGAAGAACATCATTTCTCTTGGTACTTTGGAGGCAGCTGGATATAGAGTGACCTTAGAGGATGTTACAGTGAAGGTCACGAAGGGTTCTATGGTAGTGATGCAAGGTGTTAGAGAAAATAACCTATACTATTTGAAAAGTAAGACAGTTACAGGAGGTCTCACAGCTTCTATCACTACAGAGGAGGACACTACCATATTATGACACATGAGATTAGGACACACAGGTGATAAATCCCTGCAGTCATTGGTGAAATAGGGGCTATTGAAAGATGCTAAGACCTACAAGATGGAGCTATGTAAGCATTGTGTACTTGGAAAGATGACTAGAGTGAAGCTTGACACCGCTATTCACAACATCCAAAGTATATTAGATTACATTCACACAAATGTTTGGAGCCCTTCCAAGAACACATCACTTGGTGGGGCTAACTATTTTGTCACTTTCATTGATAACTATTCCAGGAGAAATTGAGTATATCCCATGAAGCATAAATATGAGGTTCTGGATATTTTTGTGGAGTGGAAGAAGAAAGTGGAGCTGCAGACAGGTAGAAAGATGAAGCCTCTACATTCAGATAACAGTGGAGAGTATAAGAGTGATCCATTTCTGTAGTTTTATCGAGATCACGACATTAGATGACACTTCACAATTCGAGAGATACCGCAACAAAATAGAATGGCTGAAAAATTTAACCGTACCTTGCTGGAGAAGGTGCGACGTATGATGACGCAGAGTGGATTGCCTAGATCCTTTTGGGCCGAGGCATTAGTTTATGCAAGCCATCTCGTTAATAGGTTATCGTGCACTACGATACAGGGGAAGACTCCTTTAGAGCGTTGGTCTGGTTCGGTAGCTAGTGACTATGAGTCGCTTCTGATATTTGGATGTCCTGCTTATTATCATGTTAGTGATGGTAAATTAAATCCGAGGGCGAGGAAGGTAGTCTTTATGGGATTTAGAGATGGAGTTAAAGACTTCAAGTTATGGGATCCACATGATAAGAAGATAGTTATTAGCAGGGATGTCACATTTGATGAAACGTACACGATGAGGGCTCAAGTTCCTCAGCAGGGGGAGGAAGACCAAATTCGAGAGATATCACAGCAGGTGGAGGATGATGTTACTCCACCCACTACAGATAGTATTGTATCCATTGAGGCTCCTACTGAGGTGATACTGGGAGGAGATGTGATGACAGCCAGATAGATAGAGGATACAGTGAATTGTGAGACTCAGGAGTAGGGTCATATTCAGGAGTCTATTATAGCGAATAGACCTAGAAGGATGATTCGTCGGCCAGCTTGGTATAATAATGTCATGGTCGCATATGCATTATCAATGAAGGTCGTTGATGATATGGTTCCATCCATATTCAGGGAGGCAGAGTCTAGCCCCGATTCGATTAGGTGGGGGGAAGCTATGAAGGCGAAGTGATACGGTATAATTATGTACCAAAATTACAAGTGCACAATTGATCAAGTTATAGTATAAAAATATCGATCCCACGAGGAAGGTGATTTTAAGAGATTATTAGAATTGGTTCTTATGTTTTGTGCGTGAAAAAAATAGGATTAAAGAATAAATATGATTGTGATGAGTGATTGTTGTGAATATATGCAAGAGACAATAAATTGAATTTTAGAGGAGAGAAAAAAGAATCAACGAATAAATGAAATCACAAGGCAAGAAAGAAGAATGAATAAAATCAAGAAATAAAATCAAGAATGAAAAGAAAATTCAAGAAAGTCAAGATGGAGGATTCAATTAAGATATGAGAAATCTAGAATTTAATCCACTAGCTAATCTCAATTACAAAATACAAACTATTCTCTTTTTTATCATATTTTAACTTAGGTTTATTAAGCATAGATTATCAAACCATTTAAGGAAAGTATAACCTATCAAATTATCATCTAAGTCAAAATTACTATTCATGATAAGAATAACAACAAGATAGTAATCCTAAAATTCATAAGCATAACCTATCAAACCATTTAAGATAAGCATAGATTATCAAATTCATCTTCTACCAATTAGTTTTCTAGTTGATTATTCTAAACATGAACATTTTAAGTGTAAGAGAATAATCCATACAATATAAAGGAAATTAGACTAGTTTCATATAATTCTAAGATTCCTACAAGAATTAATTTCACATCTTAAGAAATAAA
>BQKN01001001.1:311367-367828 GCA_022839385.1 Asparagus kiusianus
CATCATGGTAAGCCTTATCCAGACCAATACAATTACAGTATAGGCTGTATTAACAAATAACATGAGCAATCCTCATTGCCTATCCCGAAAAAACCCAAAGTAACTTATTAGAATAGTTATAACCTGTACACAGATAAGGCACCACTATTTAAGATAATGCCCATTTCCACACACTTGTACATAAAAACGATATATAAACTCTGCAAATAGGTAAGATAACATAAAAAGGACATAAGGAACTGCTCAGGCCTGGTAATACAACTCAACAAATATAGCCAGCCAAGACAAGAGTAAGAAACATGATAGGTAGCAGTTGCTTCATGCACATAAAGTAAAGGTGTTGTCTCATGATATTACAATATTATAACATGTTCACTTGATTATAAATACGGCTATAATAGTGCAAAAGTAGGTAGGAAACAAATCCATTACCCAATATAGTGTCCACTACGGCAAATCATTGGTGGCAAATTCATTTTCACGAATAATCTTCTCTAAGAACAGTTTCTGCGCATTTTTCGACTTGATAATGGACCACCTAGATTCTGATTCATTGTCATATAGAAAATCCAGCACCTTATCCAGCATTGTCTCAGAGAAATCAGCCGCATGTGCGGATAAACCCTTGGACATGCGATCAGTCCAATGTAAAATATTTGGTTTTGGATTGAGTGGGACATGGACTCGATGATTTCACGCATTAGTGAATCATCATCTCTGCCCTTGCCACGCTTCCTTTTTGAATGAGGTTTGGCATTGGATGTAGAAGTTACCCCGCTAGCCGACTTCACATTTTGAGAGTGAGGGTCAAGCCTTTCAACACTTGGTGTCTCAGCCTCAAAATATGACTTGGGGGTCTCAATATCATCATTTTCACAAAGATTGACCGGATCCTCAAAAAATTCATGAGGCCGACTATTACCAAGTTTCTTACTCACATCTTTGGCATAATTTCCCCTTGCTTGGTCATCACCAACAATCGTACACAAATCATCATAGTGCGTCAGAGGCGTGTTCAAGTACTCCTTCAACTTTGAGCTATTACACTTATTATCCTGTGTAATAACTAAATTTAAGAAAAAATTGCTCGCTACATAAAATTGTACGCAAATAATGAAAGATAAATATAGCCAGTACCAATCGATACCTTTGTCCACATATCAAATGAATCTGGATCCATGGTCACTATTTTTTATGCCTGATCAAATCCAGTACCGCTCATGTTCATCACAGTTCGCATATCAAAAAACTTGCTCTTCAAGCTCTTCATATGGTTCATCACATTCTCCTTTGTGAATTCAGTTCCACATTGCTTGTTAACTTCATCTGCGGCCACTTTGTATGCATGCATTTAAAATTTTTATCAACCTTGAGGCCATCTCTTGCCAATTGAGCAAGAACAGGGATTAGAACATCATCATGCCTGGCATTCCAATACATGTTAGGCACACCCCTAGTGTTGGGAGGCTTGTCTATAATTGTTGAGGCCAATCTTCTTTTAGCAGCTACTTTCTTCTTTTTCCGGGATGGCGATATTGCCTCGGCATCAACTTCATTAACCCTCTTTGTCGAACGACTCTCTCCAGATTGACAATTACTGTTATGTGGGCTAGGGGTTGCATGGAATGTATGCTAGCTAGTAAGCATGTTCATGTAAGACGTAGGTTGCTGAGTCATATATGCCAAATTACTGTCGTAAGGAGAGAAAGATGGAAATGGAGGGGGTGTGGGGGGGGGGGGGGGGAGCAGAGAATAGTGCACGAGGGAATGGCATGAAGTTCATGTTCAAGTTTGAAGGAGGAGCTACAGGGGTTTTAGGGGAGGGAGTGGCATCACAATCATCATTTCTATCACCAAACTCGGCCATACTTAAAAGGATGAAGGACCTGTTACAATAAAATCACATAGTGAAAATATGAAGAACAAAGCTCATGTTAGACCAAAGGCACATAATGCAAAGATAAAATCAAACCACCATTAACAAACTTAATAAATACAACCAGTCCCGATGACAAACTTAAGAAATACAACAATACTGGAAAAGTAAAGAGTCAATTACAAGCCAAATTCGGTTGTGTCCCGGCCACGATATTTATTACAATAGTCTAGCCAAATAGCACTTGCAATGTCATCCCTCTTCTCTTTCCATTCATTCATTGAATCTCTTTCTTCTCTTTGTGTTACATTTTGAGAAAAGTCAACAAGATTGGCATCTTCCCCCTCAGTAGCTATTTCTACATCGTCATCATCAATGGTAATGTCCTCATTTAGTAAGTCATCGCCCGGGTCGACTATAGCAATGTAGTTATGAAGTATAACACAAGCCAATACTATGTCAACTTGGGTTGGAAAAGGATAATGTGGCTTTGCAGTGAGGATTTTGAAACGATTCTTCAACAAGCCAAAGGTTGATTCAATTTTAGACCGTAGCGAGGAATGTCTTAGATTGAATAACTCTCTTCTGTTATTTATTGTCCTACCCCTGTGCTCATTTAAATGGCAACGTACACCACGATAAGGGGAGATGAAGCCAGGCATGGTGGTGTACCTCGCATCGCACAAATAATATTTGCCTATAATTTTAAACAACACATTATCGTAAATAATTAAATTCTTTGTAAATTACAGTTGAATATCCATTTTTAGCATTAACGAGTAATTACCATCGTAGACTCTCAGGCCATGAGGTTGAGGTCTTGAAAGTGCATCTTGTAGTACTCTATAATCATTTGCGGACCCCTCCCAACCGGCGAGAACATATGAAAATAACTTATTTGGGGTGCAGGCGGCTAGAACATTTTGAGTCACACCTTTACGGCCTCTAAAGCGGGCCACAAGGCTAGCAGGAAGCATAGCATCAATGTGGGTCCCGTCTATCATGCCAATGCAATCCTATATAATTTTAGAAATTTACTATTAATTAATAGGATAACAATTTTACTTCTGTAGATCACTGTATGTTCATGAGTGCATTACCTTGAAATAAGGATAGTACAAAGGATTGCTTGCAATCTCTGGCGCCAATTCCATTGGTGCTTGCTTCAAGAACCGCCCCCGTATACAACCAACTGCTTCTAGGCATTTGTTAAAATATCTGGAAATTGTTTCTCCCGATCTTATGAAATATGATCTTACTATTCTATTTTTTTATGTCCTAATACATTAAGAAACATGAGCAATTGTTCTTCAACTTTTACATCACGTGAATCCTGTAGTAGGCCCGTCCCTCTCATTATTCTGACAAGATTTTTAAATGCATGCGGCCTCATTCTAACATAGTCACTACAACTGTGACTATAGCCAGAAAATACGCGGCATATGTGGGCATTCCTAGACTCTATTTTCTGTTTTCCCCCTCCCCATGGTGATAGGTGACAGATTTTCTTCTACAACGCATTCTCATTACACATGTCAACACAGTGACGATGGCGGACATAGTAGTATTACTCGATATCCTCATTAACGCTTTGTCATCAATATCTTCCATCTACAATGAGTGTAAAATACATTCTTATACATAGACAAATAATGGAATCGAATTTTTAATTCTAATACTTTTAGCGGATATTCAGTATAGTAAAATTATATAACTACACATAATTTCTTCTTATCAACCACGATCTAATATTCTAAATAAAATCAAACTGTGCCAATATTTTGAGCTAGCCTTCATATACACGAAGGACATCAGCAAGTAAAGATAAACATCTAAATTATGTAAGTATAGAAAACAAAATTGACATTTACAAAAATTTTGGGGAGTAAACTATGCCGTAAATTTACCCAGTTTTTCCTCACAATATTAGAACTCAGACTCTTCTATAATTGCCTACAATTAATAAGTAAATAGTGACAATTTATTAAAATCATATAAAATAAAAAAAATTAGGAAACTGAAGGCTGTACCTTATCGTCGGTGTGGAGTAGACCCCGATGATCAAAGGAGGAACTTGAACCCCTAAACCAGAGATCAAAGCGGCAGATCTGAAGTTCAGATCAGGGAGGAGTTTCGATTACACCCGAATCAGAGAAGATCACCTCCATCAACGAAGGCGACATGCACTATGAAAAGCCCCATCATCAGAAACTCGTAGACTTGTAAAACCCCAACATCAGAAAATTCCTTTTGAAATCAAGGGCTACGCTTCATCGAGGTGACCCAGCAGGGACCTAATCGACCATTCTAGATCGATTTGCTGCCGATTGATGCCTCGGCTCCCTGATTTTTCTTTTGAATCGACGCGAAACGGAGGAGGGAAAGGTAGAAGAGCAGAGGCAACTGAAGATGAGGTGGTGAGAGTATCGACAACGGGTCAAAGCTCTTCACATGAAGAGAAAAGGAAATGCTGAGCTGGAAGCGGGTGTCAGATTTCCAGCCCAATTCCACTCAAAAATAGTGGAAATGGGGTGTCCAAAAAAGACTACTGTTTGTCAGTATTTTGGCAAACCTTTTCCTTAAAAAGTGGGAAACAAACGTAGTTTTTGGAATCCAAAAAAACCCTAAAAGCTGCTTTTTGTTTCATAACTGCAGTTTTCCTAAAAAAAACCCCAACCAAACAGCCCCTTAATGGATAGACTTCTAAACTTAAGTGATTAGCGTCTCTTCCAGATCTTTCTACACGTACGAAGATCATGCCTACACATATTGACATCTTTGGAGGGACAACGTTTTACTCCGAAAAAGAGGGAAAAAAAGTGATAGTTATCCAACTTATTCATTTGTTTATTCATTTAACTTTGTTGGTTGACTTCCGCAAAATGGGAGGAAAAAAATTTAAAAATAAAAAATGATACATATTCTCCCTTAATCATGATCCCGATGTGCAAACTTTTGCTGCCCACCGAATTATTATTATTATTATTTTGAGCCCACCGCATCCCTACTTAGATTCTTACTTAACTAATTGAGATGCACCTCACAATTTACTTTGGCCGGGTCCATTTTGAGAAGATGTTTCGGTGTATGACAATTATTATGGAAGTGGAGCCACATGCATATTATCCATCAAATGGAAAACTTCACGAACTGACGCTGTCGCTTAGATAATGAGCTAAGAGATGAGAATCTTTGAATCGGTAACATTCATCTCCAGTAAATAGAGTTAAGGGTATATGTTTGGGTGAGAAATCGATTTCTTCATTGTATAACTTATTACAACTTCAGTCGTTACAACAAGTTCAAAAAAAGATCGGTCTTTTTATAAGACCTTTACACAATGAAATTGAAATTACAATCTCCTTCAAGCAAACGCAACGGGCGTTTATCGCCCGTTGCTTGCGTGGGATCTTTACCTGTGATGGGGACGTTGATATCCGTGGACCACCAAACGATCAGATCAGATCTAGAGCTTCGTTGATTCGCGAAGGAATCAAGAAAGCGAAGCAATTATCTCGGCAACAGCGAGATAATCTCTCTTCTCGAGATCACCGCAACAGGGTAATCTCAAGGGAAGGAACCGGGCTACAGATCTGACGAACTCCTCTTCTTTATGCCGAAGAATTCGCTGATATCTCCTCCTCCTCTCTGAAATTCGTGGCTCTTCAGTCCTCAATTCGGCAAGGCTTCGCCAACGCTAGAGAATTTCAGATCTCCAAAAATAAAGGCCCTGGGGCTGTATTTATAGGCTTCGGGACCTCTGTTTTCGGATAAGAACGGCTGATTCCCTCTTATCCTCAGTTGTAACCACTTAATCACGTTCATGGATGATATTTTATCAGTTGGAGCAAATCCAGGTGGTTAACGGTCGAAAAACCGTCAAAAACAGCCAAAAATAGCTTTTTCGGGTTGCAGACACCCGTGGGTGTCTCGGCTTGGCCGAGACACCTACGGGTGTCTTGGTTTGTCTTAGGGTTTAGTTTCGTGCATTCCGTCTGTTTTCGCTGTATTTTCATCATCTGAACTCGGAATTGCGCGATTCAATATGCGTTGGAAAGCCGATGAGGAGACCTACGAGCTTCCATCATTGAATCACATGTGGAGTAAACGGGACACGAGGGGTGTTTCGTGTTTCGTAAGTGACGTGGAGTTCCCGATCAGTTCATGTTTCCATTTTTTCCGAAGTTTCGTTGTTTCGCGGGGTCCGTCGGCTCACTTCATGCGTTTATCGTCGTCAAATGATTTCTGTGACTCGAATAGCAATGTTCATCGTCTTCTCTCTGTCTCGAGCTGCATGCGGGGACCTATAGGCAATTTTTAACGCCACATATACCCCCTCCAAAGTGTTTCAGTCTTATTTCTTTTATAGATGAGCCTGAAATACTTTGGATATGATCGGTCCAACATTCAGTCAGTGTAAAAGGACCTGTAGTTAGCTTTGATTCTTGACTCCTTCGATTTTCAATCCATTCGATATTTTTGACGAATAGCTGAAGTTCTCCCGGCGCTGCGTTTATCGTCTGGCCGTCATCGAAGTCATGAATCAAATCTGGTGAGTTGATTTTGGCTCGTGTCATCGAGTTGACTTTGAACTGACCATCTCCATCACAATGTATTGACTTGCGTTGACTTTTTCATCGCAACGCGTTGACTGGCGTTGACCTAGGGTTACGCGTTGACCAGTGTTGACCTAGGGTTTCGGATCGCTCGGCGTTAACTTTTTCATCGTAACGCGTTGACCGGCATTGACCTAGGGTTACGCGTTGACCGACGTTGACCTAGGATTTCAGATCAACCGACGTTGACTTTTTCATCGCAAATGCATCGACTGGCGTTGACCTAGGGTTCCGCGTTGACCAGTGTTGACTTTTTTATCGTAACGCGTTAAGGCGTTGACCTAGGGTTTCGGATCGCTCGCCGTTAACACAGTTTATACTCGTACACTCGCTGGAGTATACACAGTTTAAGCTCTTAAGGTATTGGAGCATGACATTTCCAACAGTTGGGGCTGCAGGACCAACTGTTAAAGCTGATTCGTCTACAGATATGGATCTTATCCAGAAGTTGTTGGATGCTCGAGTCACGAGACCAACTAATGGATCTGATGCGTCAATGACTCTCAGATTCATAGGATTTTTGGTCAACCCTCAGCCGTCAACGGGTTTGATGAGCTTTTACCGACTATCGTTTGAATCGGGCTAACAAGCGGATTGTTTAAGTCCGTTCCGTATGTGACGTTGTGCTAAGAAAGTTAACTTTCTTAGTGCTATGATATTGAATACGTAGACTTCGTCTTTCTCACAGAAATAGACTACCCGGTAATGCGTGTTAGGCACTGACTTATCCCTTCTTAGGATTAGGGATAAAAGTCCACAGATTTGGATTCTGGTGTCTTCTTCAATCGGTGAAAGACTAAACTAGCAACGTGTGTTAGGCGTTGACTTATCCTTACTTAGGCTTCGGGGTAAAATTCCCCGTACGTGTAAGGTACGAATTATGGTGTTATTAATAACAACCTGCTATAATGTCGAATATATAAAATTTTGTCCTTTTTACGGTCAAGGACTAATCGGCAACGCGTGTTAGACGCTGACTTATCCCTACTTAGGCTTCGGGATAAAATTCCTCAGATTTGGATTCTTGTGTCTTCTTTAATCGGTGAAAGACTAAACCGGCAACATGTGTTAGGCGTTGACTTATCCCTACTTAGGATTCGGGATAAAATTTCCCAGATTTAGATTCTGGTATCTTCTTCAATCGGTAAAAGACTAAACCGGCAACGCGTATTAGGCGTTGGCTTATCTCTACTTAGGATTCAGGATAAAATTCCCCACGCGTAAAGTGCACGGATTTGAAGTTAAAAGATGGTGTTGAAATATTGTGTCTTCTCTTGGGGCAAAGACGAACCCGATGCGGGAGAGGAAGAATTTTATATTCTATCTCCCAAAGCTGAAGAGGAAGAATTTTATATTCTATCTCCAGTTACCAAAGGAAACTCAAAGTGGGATCTCCACTTTAAGAATCCGGGAAGGTGAAACTATGAGTGGGATCTCCACTCCGAGAATCGAATGGATTCAGATAACCCTAACTTTTATAGGATTGGTTACCTGATCTGAAAATGGAATTCCGACTTCAGTTCTAACTTTTATAGGTTTGACCGAAGGGGAAAAAGTGAAAGCCTTTTGTTTATCGAAAGGGAATTCTGATTTTGGCCCTAACTGTTTACAGGTTTGACCGAGTGGGGGTTTGAGACAATCCTAACTTTTATAGGTTTGATCACTTAATTTGAAAGTGAACCTCTCGTTCAAGGAAGGAATCAAGAGGGGACTTTGGTCATGGTCCTAACTTGTAAGACCCCGCAGATTTTGGGTATGTATATGTGCATCAGTAATGAAGTCGAGTGTAAAATTTCAAATCATGCGCAGCAGAGTCGAAGCATACAGTTTTCAGCTAATGAGTCGACCCATAACTCCATGAGTCGACTCATCAGGTTGAGTCGACCCATGACTGTCATGAGTCGACTCATGATATCAACTCCTGTTGTCATTAGTTTCTGCTGAGTCGACTCATCCCTCTCTGAGCCGACCTAGGACCCATGAGTCGACCCATAAGTGATCATGAGTCGACTCATCGAGGGTTTTCTAGTTTTCTCAGTTTGGGTTTGTTTGGGTTTCGGGTCGGGTTTAACTGTTCGTATATATGCTCGTCTACCCGAAAACACTGCATTTTCATCAGTTCTCCCTAGAAACCCTAGTCCCCCTCTCTCCTCTCTAAAACCCTAGGTGTTTTTGGTGATTTTGGGACGTTTCGAAGGATTTTTCAGCAGTTTTGTTTGGATTTCAGCGAAGGGGATCGTGCTTCATCACATCTGAGGCGAGTAACATCTCGCCCAACCCATCTCCCACGCTTTTAATAGTTTACAACTATTTTCCATGAGTTTTATTGAGCCCAAGACTTATTTTCAAGTATAAATCAATGTTCTTATTAGGGTGAATGCTAGAAATCATGTGTTTCAGATTTTAAATCATCACCAACAATATTTTTGAAGAAAACCCAGATCTGAAAATATTTTTAAGAATAACAAATATGAGTTTTTATTTTGATTAAATGTTTTCACTCATGTTTAGGAGTCAAAAGTTAGGTCTAACATGCTAATGTTCTTTGCTCATGCTATATATGAATTTTATCTCTGCCTCGTAGTCTAGAATTGATAATTATGGAGGTGGAGATCAGTATAGAAGGAGTAAGGAGTGAGATGGTTGAACTGCAGTTGTGAATTTTCCTGTTCGCAGCCCGTGAGTCGACTCATGACTCATCATAAGTCGACTCATCAGGTTGAGTCGACCCATGACTGTCATGAGTCGACTCACGGAGTTAATTCCTGTTTTTCATAAGTGTCTGCTGAGTCGACTCTTAATTGATCATGAGTCGACCCATCGGAGCTTTTTTTTCCTATTTGTTTGTATTTCTGCTTGATCACCTACTGTGCTTATACTTTCATACAGTGCTCATATATGATCGAGGATCTTGTAGAGCTTTTGTTGAACATGAGAATGTTGCCTTGTTTACAGGGTATTAAATTACAGTATTTATGATTTCATCTACACATATGAGATGATTTTTCTGACACAAGCTTAGTTTCGTACAGCGAGGCATGTACAAGGGTAGAACATGTATACCTTTACTACTAGTATTTCATGGTTCATAATCACAGTCCTCGTGTTGGACTATAATCCATGTTAAGTCCTCGTGTTGGACTATAATCCATTAGAGTCCTCGTGTTGGACTATAATCCATTTCAATCATGTTTTAGACTTTTGCTAAACCTTGAGCATGTTATTTAACCAAGCTGGGTACACGACATGTTGTATTTGGCCGGGGCACGATAGCTACCTAGGTTGAACATGACACCTATTGTAGCTTCGTTTTATTTCCATGTTATCGGTAGAGATGTGTATGTATTCTTTTTCTTTATTTTTCTTGTGACCAACTTCGGGTTTTGTATTTAGAGATCTACAATTTGAGATACAAGGTATATACATGAGGGTTTCCTTGTTTGGATTATTTCGCTCGACGTACCTATGCTCGTGTTGTATTTCCCTAAGTACTAAAACCCGTTAATGTTTGTGTAAATGATTTATATTATATTGTATTAACTGTATTTTCATATACAACGAGCCCTATTCCTTGGGGTTGGTTGTGATGTTGCTCGCTAGCGCTTTGACGCTCGTTGTCCCTCCCCCTTTCAGGTAACGAGCCAGGAGCCCGGAAAGTCGTAGGTTGAGGACGACCCTTACTAGTGTCTATTTATCCTCTTATTAGGTGTATTTTATTTTGTACTCCACTTGAGACATTTTAGTGTAGGCGTATAAAATTGCCTATAGGTCCCTTAGCATGGCTCGGCACGATGATTCGACAAATCAACGGACGTTCGAGCGACGAGGCGATGAGGCACGCAAGCAACGGAATACGTTCGCGTGTGGAACCAATCCAACGGTTCAGAAAGTTAACGAGTCGTCCAACAACAAAACGGACTTGAACTCAAACACCAAGGCAGATTTACTGCCAAATGAAGACTCGGGCTATCAAATCAAGACTCGAACAAATCAAACGAACAATCGAATCACGGACATAACCGAAAGATGGGAAAACAACAAAACGGAACACACCCGGGGGACTCGGCCCAAACCGAACCAACCCGGGGTAGCTCGGCCCAAGCCGAGCCACCCCAGGGTGGCTTGGTGGCCGCCCCCCCCCCTCTTGTGCACAAATGCACAGTTCAGAGAGGCTATAAATAGGGGGGGGGTGGTTGTTCATTTGAGAGGACTTTTTTTTGAACTTCTGAAGAGCCGAAACTCTGCCGGATTGTCACCTCAACTCGGATTTGTGAAGGCTTGGAGACTTGGACCCTTGGATTCAGTTCTTGGCGAGCACCCGCAACAAACAAGGCAGGAGTTCGAAGAGGCTAATCCTTAGATCTACGTTGTTCTACTCCGGATCTAAGCTTGGTTCTTAGATCCCGAGATTCGAGCGGTCGTTTCCTTGGTGAAACGATCCCTCCCGGCTATTATCTCCTTGGTGGGATAATACCCGTTATACCGCGTAGATCTGTTTGGATCGAGATTGCATGGTGGTCCACGGTAATCAACCCCGGCACAGGCAAACAACCCACAAAGCGAGTGACCGCAAAACAGGAGCTCGCGATCTGTTCGTTAAATAAGGAAAGTTGTAATTTTTCTTTATTTGTTTTGAATTTCGTTGTAACCGGCTCTTATAAAAAGACCGGATCTTTGTAAATGCAAAAAGTTGTTAACATTGAGTGCAATGAGTTCGTCAATGAAGAAGAGTTTGGTTTTTCCCGCGAACAATCTGGCGACCACAGTGGGAGCCACCGATCTCGCTGCCGAGATCGGAGTGTCGCAGCCGCGGATCTCAATCCCGGTCGTAGAGGAGGTCGAGTATGAATTCGACCAGCAAAAGTACGAGGAGTACGTGTCCTCGTCCGGATCTACCTCCTCCCCCAAGTCCAAGAAGTTTCAGAAGTTCTCCTCCAGGAGAAAAGTCCGTTGGTGTGATGAAGTTGAAGCCACCAACGACGACCTCACCCCAATCGACGCCGAAGCTGCGTTGAGTGAGGCCCTACCGACCTCAAAGAGGGTCAAATCCGCCATTGAAGGCGTGGTGACTCTCTCTAAGAGAGCCCGCCAGAGGCAGCGTCAACGCCTCGCGAAGCAATTCGCCAAGGCCATGGAGTCCGTTGACGGGGTCCGCTACCATGCGGATCTGAAGAATAAATGAGGCAAACAGCCTTAACAGCAAGTGAAGGGTGGTTCCTCCAAACCATCGACAATGGAGTGGGTCCGTGTCAAACGGAATCGCTCGACATTGGAGGAGCGCATCCGCAAACGGCGCGCGTTATCGGCACAAGCACGGGCCAAAGCTGAAGAAGCCCGTCGGAAGCTGCAGAAGGAGGTGGTCAAAAAGCCGCCACCAACTCGCAAGGTTTGGAGGCCAAAGTCTGAAGCAACAGCTCAGACCAAGGAGCGACAACCGCAGCCTCCGAAGATTCAACACCCGGCAAATCAATCCAAACAGCCGGTAATTTCTGCAACTGCTCAGGGAGATCCCGCAGGACCATCCCAGAAGAGAAAATCAGTTTTGGAGCGCCTCAGCCCACTTCCGAAGGAACGAGGTAAAGCTCCAGTACAGGAACGCTTGGGGCCAATGAAGAAGTCCCAACCAATGCAACATGCTGGGGGTCGCTGCAACCCTCAACACTTGGAGAAAATTGTGGCACCCAAGCGCACAACTTTGCGCATCGAAGTGCAAGAGCCCGCTGAAGATTCACGCCCACAAAGGCGAGTTTCAAGGCGTGTGACTCTGGATGGTCCGAAGAAGACAATTCATCCTCAGAAGGAAACATTGTCATCTGATAACGACAACGTTATACCTGAGAGATCGTGCCAACACACGATAGGTTGCTCCGATCTTCAAACGGACGAGCTGTACTATCGTGCCAGGAGTACGAATAAATCCAGAAAGAGGAGCCCTCGAAGGCTCAAAACGCAATGTCCTTGTTCGAAGCTCATTCGGGCGGTACTCTCTGAGTGCAACTGCGTCAAGGCAGTCCCTGAAAGAGTCTCTGTGTTCGAAAGACTCAGCAATGGAAGGCCAAAACCAAGGCATAGGCGTTTCCAACGAAGAAGGAAGATGGTCGAAGATGGTGAGCATTCAAGGGTCACCGCAAATATGACCAGCACAGGAACATCGGCTCAGGATAACCCCGAGGCGGTTCCAGAAATACCCCGACGTGTAACTCGTCTACAATCTGGGACTATCATTCGCGCGACGTATGGTAGAGTCCGAACAAGAGTACCTTCGGGAGATGAAGAGTCAGATGCCGGCTCAGCAGTGGCGTCTGATAATACAGTGTCCAGTGAAGGACAACCCCGCGAGGCGTTTATGATAAGCGCGGAGCAAGTGGCCAAGATGCTTGAAGATGCCATGGCCAAACAACAGGAGACCTTTAGGTTCGAAATGCAAATGGCTATGCAGAACATGAGAGAGATGCATGACCAACAGCTTCAAGCATTGAGGAACCAACAAGGCGAACCAAGTCGTCCCAACCAGAACAACCTGGAAGATGAGGACACAAATGAGGTTCGCAATGCTAACAACCCTCCCATCAACCCAGGGGGTGGTAACGAGAATGCTAGCGAAGACGCAGGTGAAAGCCTAAAGATTAAAAATCTCGAGAGCAAAATCAATACGTTGATTTCCGCTCAAGAGACAAAAAAGACGGGTATTCCTTGTCCGTACCCAAGAGAGTGGGAATCAATCCCATATCCGGCAAAGTTTAGTCTAATTAACTTTACGCCGTTTAATGGGATGGGTTCACCTACTCAGCATTTGATTTATTTCAAATCGCACTTGGGAGTCATCTCTGGTAATGAGCCTCTGATGGTGCGGTCATTCGTCGGCACTCTTCGCGGAGCTGCCTTCGATTGGTATCGTCGCCTCAAGCTAGGAAACATAAACAGCTGGGATGACATGGAGACTAAGTTCCTCGTGAATTTCTTCGACGACGACACCAAAATCTCTATCGGATCATTGCTCGATGAGAAGCAAAAAGACGGGGAGTTGGTCGACACCTTCGTCAAGAGGTTCCGGAACAAGGCGATGAATTGCCGGGACCCAATCACCGAGGAATTCATCCTCCAGACCTGCCACAACAACCTTTCGCTAGATGTGTTGGAAGCAATGGGCACCGCACCATCCAAGACCTGGAAGGATTTAAAAGTCCGAGGAGAACAAGCTGAGCGTTTCCTTAGGAGAAAGAAGGTGGAGAGAGGCCAACCGGCTACTAATCCTCCGAAGCAGAACTTCAACTAGAAAAGGAAAGGTAAAGCTCATGTTAATGCTGTTGATGCTAACCAGACATTTCAATTGCAACCTCAGCAACAGCAGCAGCAGCGGGCGCCACAACAATCGCAACCGCATTGGCAGCAACGGTCTCAGAAGCAAAAGTCTTCGGAGCCGAGGTTTCCCAAAGTATACTCCTTCAAGGATGATAAAGTCCCCGGCATCTTCAAGTACTTGTTGGAGAACAACAAAATCCAGTTGCCGGCGATCGTGGATCATGAAGGAGCCACTAAGGTGACGGACCCGAAGTACTGCGCGTATCACAGAGCGGTCCACCACGCAACGAAGTCTTGCTACCACCTCAAGGACAAGATCCAGGCATTGATCGACGTAGGGGTCATAACTCCGAAACCGGCTAAGAATGTGGGAGCAAACATGGTGTCGATTAGTTTTGGATCAGTACCTGCAGCTTGGTTTGAGCCGAAGCGTGTCACCAAAGTCGGGATGAAGACGGTGAATGACGACCCGCACGGACAACGCCAAAAGGGACTTGTGCCTCACACAGCCCCAAACGGTGAAATTCTCTGGGTGCACCCCGACCTGATTGAAGATGAACAATGGGCCGGATCGTCATCCAAGAAGAAGTCCAAAGGGAAAGGCAAGTCTTGTTACGGAGTTTCTGCCATCCCGGGTAAAGACGATGAAACGATCACCGCTTTTCCGTTGTCCGACGAGGAACAGGAGGTCTTTGCGACCCGGAGTGGAAACGAATACCACTTCAAATATCCATCTCTTGGGAATCAAATAGCTGAACAGGGGGTGACAAAACGGGGACCAGCCAAGACTCTCACAGAACTGGGGGTGATTACAGTTCCCAAACCGGTTGAAGATGCTCGACGATAGCCGATTGACAAACAGAAAGAAAAGGGGCCCGAGGAGGTTCAGAATCCGAAGCAGTCTCGTTTTAGTCGTCCGATTGGAAAGGACAAACCGGAGAGTTCAAAAAATCCGCGTGCCTTCGACATCATGGCTCAGCTAGCCAATATTCCAGCGCGGATAACGCTGTACGAGTTGCTCCGATTGTCCAAGGAAACTAGAGAAGCCTTGCAAGAAGCCTTGGCCGATTCGGAGGCATTCCTCACCAGGATCAAACCAGCTCCCGAAGAACTGGGAATGTTAGCCCAACAGTGTAATGTGGCGGCCAAGAATCTTCCCTGCATCACCTTCACCAAAGAGGACATGCAGACGAAGAATTCAAATCATGATCGGCCCTTGTACTTCGTCGGGTACATTGGCTCCAGCGAGGTCAACCGAATCCAAGTGGATCCGGGTTCCGCTGTGAGTATTATGCCACTTCGCCTAATGCACAGCCTTGGCATTCCAGTTAGCAAGCTGGCATCTACGGGCACAGTCATTTACGGATTCAACACCAGCGGGTCAAGACCTTTGGGGAAAATCCGGATAAAGTGCCAGATGGGCGATCTGAAAACGGAGGTCACATGCTACGTGATTGATGCTGAGACATCCTATAACTTACTATTGGGTCGGCCTTGGATCCATAGTAATGTTATAGTTCCCTCCACCTTACATCAGTGTCTGAAATATGTCGACACTGATGGAAGGGTCAGGACGGTGGTCGCGGATAAGCAACCATTCAAAGGGTATGAGAACTACTTCACAGATTCTCTCCTTTATGGTAACGAATCTGATACGGAACCATCGATCCAAGGCACGGACAGCGGAGAAGAAGCTGATTCCGAGGCCGGATTCGATTACAATGGTGGTTTTGTTTTGAATGACATTGTACCCTTTGTAATCAATCTCGACGACGAACAGTCGTCAGATGGCGGTTGTAACTGGCAACTTGCTGATATTGAAATAAATCGTGATTTAGAGTATTCCTTGTCTCTTGATGATGCGATAAAGGGATTATACGATAATCCCGAGTTATGTATGCCGCTCCGATCTTCTTATGTAACGAAGAAGCGTCCCCAGCATTCTTTCGGAACAACTCGGATTATTCCTGCCAAAACAGGAGGACAAAAAGAAGTGATCTACGGTAAAGGAGAAAGTCTTCCGTTGCCAGATCATTTCCTAAGAGAAGATGAAGACGACGATAAATCTGGTCTGCACTTATCTAAGTATAGTCCGGAAGCACGTACACTCATGGAAAAACAAGGGTACGACTTTACACTCGGAGAAGGTTTATACTTCGATCGAGGTTCTCGTGTCCCAGTCAAAGCGGCGTATGTACCAAAGGGGAAACCAGATAATTATTACCATCACAAGAGAGGCCTAGGCTATGTCTCATCGGAAGACGAATGTGGCTGGCAAATCATTGATCACATTGCTAACAAAGCTAAGGATGGGTATTTGCCAGATTCTTCAGCTGAGGATTCCGACACAAGTTTGGGAGAAATGTTCAAGACCTTGATGTCAAACATGACCACAGCGGATCCATCTACGATGGAAGACGATGATCAAATGCCAACATGGGAGGACCCATGGGTTCATCACTTAAACATGCAGTATGGTGATAGGTTCGAGCAAAGAGAGCCACCCACCGAAGACGAAGTAGTCCAGATCAATATGGGTGATGAAACCAATCCAAAGCCCATATTCATGAGTGGTAGTCTCCCCTCAGATGAGAAGGAAGAGTTAATTGCCTTGATCAGAGAGTACATTGATGTCTTCGCCTGTAACTATGAAGACATGCCAGGGCTTGACCCCAATGTGGCAATGCACTGCCTCGACATCAAGCCGGATGCCAAACCTGTCAAGCAACAGCAAAGACGGTTTCGTCCGCAGATTATGGAAGCCATCGAGGCAGAAGTTAAGAAGTTGATCGACTCAGAATTTATCCGAGAGGAACAACATCCAGACTGGCTAGCCAACATCATTCCCGTCATGAAGAAAAATGGCAAGATCAGGATTTGCATCGACTTCAGGAACCTGAATGAAGCGTGCCCGAAAGACGATTTCCCTCTCCCAATCACGGATGTCATTATTGACAATACATGTGGATTCGAAAGAATGTCCTTCATGGACGGCTTTTTGGGTTATAATCAAATCAAGATGCACCCAGACGATGAGAAACATACAGCATTCAGAACGCCCCTCGGTATCTTCTGCTATACGGTGATGCCTTTCGGTCAGAAGAATGCAGGTGCCACATACCAACGAGCGATGACTAAGATTTTCCAGAAGCACCTCAGGAAAACTGTTGAATGTTACGTTGATGATTTGGTGGTAAAAAGCCGCAACAAAGAAGATCACGTCAAAGACTTGAGAACGATGTTTGATCTCATGCGGAGTCATCAAGTAAAGATGAATCCCACAAAATCCTTCCTCGGAATGTCCAGCGGAAAATTCCTTGGATTCGTCGTCATCACTAAGGGTATACACATTGACCCAGACAAGGTAAAAGCGATAAATGAATTGCAACCCCCGAGGAATCTAAGAGAACTCAGAGGATTGCAAGGGCGTTTAGCTTACATCAGGCGGTTCATCTCGAATCTTTCCGGAAGTGCCAACCATTTTCTAAGCTAAACAAGAAGGGCGTGTCATTTATTTGGGACGACACCTGCCAAAAAGCATTCGAAGATATCAAGGCATATCTGATGAATCCCCCTGTTCTTGTTGCACCAAAATCAGATAAACCGTTCTTGATTTACATCAAGGCGATGAACCATTCGATAAGTGCTTTATTAGCACAAGACGATGATAATGGTCACGAACAGGCAGTCTATTACCTAAGTCGGACCTTGATAGGCGCCGAGTCTCGATACCCGATGATCGAGAAAGAATGTCTCGCATTGGTGTTTGCGGTACAGAAGATGCGACATTACTTAGTTGGCCAGACGATTTACGTCCTCGCTAATGTTAATCCGGTACGGGTATTCATGACTCAACCAGGTTCGATGAATTGGCGGTTGGCAAAGTGGGCCCTCCTCTTGTCCCAGTATGATTTACACTTCAAACAGCAGAAGTCAGTCAAAGGACAAGCGATTTGTGATCTTTTGGCGGCAAGTCCGACAACAGATACGGTTGAAGTATACGATGACTTGCCAGATGAAACCCACGAGGTTAATACCACGTCACACCAACAAGTATGGCAGTTATACTTTGATGGTGCCTCGAGAGCAGTTAATAAGGCAGTAACCCTTGGATGTCCTAAAGTCACCTCCGAAGTTGGAGTGGTCTTAGTTTCCCCAGGGAAGCACGTGATGCCTCGAGCTTATTCACTGACGAACCCATGTTCCAATAACGTAGCCGAGTACAACGCGCTCATCATTGGACTCAGTTTCGCCAAGGAGCTGGGGGTCGAATATCTCGAAGCCTTTGGAGATTCTCAATTGATCGTCAACCAAGTTCGTGGAGAGTATGAGGTCAGGAACCCAGACCTGATTCCATACCACCAGGAGGCCGTCAGAATGGCAGATTCTTTTGAAGAATTCTATATCGAATATATCCCGCATCTCCAGAACGCTTATGCGGATGCATTGGCAGCCCTAGCAGTATCACTCGCGCAACCACCCGAAACTGAACTGCTAGTCACAGTAAGATCACACCAACTCTGCATACCCATATACGATATGGAGGTTGAAGAGGAGGATGATAAAAACGAGAACGCCAAAGAAGTGAACTCAACCCAAATCGGGTCTGAGTCCCGAGATTGGCGTTTTCCCATTATTGATTACGTCCAATACGGTATTTTACCAGAGGACGCAAAAGAAAAAGAATCTATTCGCCGAAGAGCTCCGCGGTTCTTTTACAATACCGAGACCCGTATGTTATATCACCGGGGATATGACGACTTACTTCTCCGATGCCTTTCGAACGAAGAAGCAAAAGAAGTTCTTAAGGAAGCACATGAAGGAGAATGCGGTGCGCATCAGCCTGGTCCCAAGCTGTATGATCGAATCAGAAGAATTGGATATTTCTGGCCAACAATGGTTCGTGACGCGATCGAGTACGCCCGAGAATGTCACGCTTGCCAAGTGCATGCGAATTATATGCACCAACCACCGGAGCGATTACACACATCAACCACGTCTTGGCCATTCGAGACATGGGGTATGGATATCGTCGGTCCCATCTTCCCACCTTCAGTCAAAGGTGATCGATTTATTCTCGCCATCACCGACTACATTTTAAAGTGGGCTGAAGCCATTCCACTTAAGGAAGTGAAGACGAACAATGTCATCAACTTCATCAAGCATCATGTCATATACCGACACGACGTGCCGAGGTGGATCATTCATGACAACGGTCCACAATTCATAAGCAACGCCTTCATCAGGTTCTGTGACAAGTTCAAGATTCAAGATGTTTCGTCAACAGCTTATTATCCTGCTGCGAACGGATTAGCTGAGGCTTTCAACAAGACGATCATCAAGATCCTGTCAAAGCTTGTGAAGACCAATAAGCGAGATTGGGACGATAAACTCGGCGAAGCGCTCTGGGCTTATCGCACCACCATACGTACACCTACGGGAGCCACTCCATATTCTCTGGTGTACGGATGTGAAGCTGTGCTACCGTTAAAGATTCAAATCCCCTCCCTTCGGATCGCTCTCGCAACTGAGATGACGACCGAAGAGCAGCATCAAAAACGTCTTGAGGAACTCGAAAGGCTGGACGAAAAACGCTTGGAAGCTCAACAACACATCGAGTTCTACCAGGCTAGGATATCCAGGGCTTTTGACAAAAGGGTTCGCCAAAGAAGCTTCAAGGAAGGAGATCTGGTCCTCGCTGCTCGCCGACCAATAATCCTCACCTCTAAGAAGAAAGGTAAATTCGAACCTAAGTGGGAAGGACCGTTTGTAATAGACACAGTCTATTCAAACGGCGCTTACCGCTTAATTTCTTTAGAGGGCATCAGGCAATTAATGCCAATAAATGGGAAGTTTTTGAAAAAGTACTATCCCTAGTACGTTCAAGACAACCCATTTATCGGGAAATTCCTTGAAGAATATTACACTTAATATTCCAAAGGATAACCCAAGTTCACACCACCAAAATCCCTCACTGATCAATTTTAATTGACAGTGAGTCCACCAACAAGGTCCACTCTCAATTCGGAGTCCCCTTTCGATAAACGAAAGAACTCTCTTTCTTTTCTCTTTGGTTCAACCCTTTCATGGTTATAACCGAAGCTGAAATTTCACTTCGATAAACGAAGAACTCTTCTTTCGATCAGATAACCAATCCTATAAAAGGTAAGCTTATCTAGATCTTCTGGATTCTCGGAGTGGAGATCCCACTTCTAGTTTCCTTCTTGCACTGGAAATAGAATATAAAATTCTTCCTTTCCAGAAATAAGGAATAGAATATAAAATTCTTCCTTCCTTGTTCAGGGAATAGAATATAAAATTCTTCCTTCCCACACCAACTCCTTTTCCAAAATTTATAAAATTAGGATTCATCCTAGGAAGTTTATCCCGAATCCTAAGCAGGGATAAGTCTGCGCCTAACACGCGCTGCCGGTTTAGTCTTTTTCCGCAGAAAAAGACACTAGAGTTTGATTCTGGGGTATTTTATCCTGAAACCTAAGTAAGGATAAGTCGACGCCTAACACGCGTCGCCGGTTAGTTCTTAACCGTTAAAAAGAACACCCGTCCGCATATTCAACATTGTGGCAGGTTGTTATTAATAACACCGAAATCCATGCCTCACACGCATGGGGAATTTTATCCTGAATCCTAAGAAAGGATATGTCAACGCCTAACACGCGTCGCCGGTTTGATCTTTATCCGTAGAAAAGGATACCAGAGCCTGACTCTGGGGACCTTTATCCCAAAGCCTAAGTAGGGATAAGCCAATGTCTAAAACACGTTGCTGGGTAGCCTATTCCCATAACAATGGCAAAGTCTATATATTCAAAGTTGTAGCACAAAGTCTAAGGGAGTTCATTCCTTTAGCGCAACGTCACATGCGGAACGGATTAAAACAATCCGCATGTAAGCCCGACTCAAACGGTAGTCGGTAAGAGCACATCAAATCCGTTGAAGGCTGAGGATTTGCCAAAAATCCTAAGTCAACGTCTCATACACGTTGCTGTTTAGTCTTTTCACAGGAGAAAGACGAAGTCTACGTATTCAATGTCGTAGCACTAAAAGAGTTAACTCTTTTAGCTTAACGTCACGTGTGGAACGGATTTAGACAATCCGCACGCTAGCCCGACTCAAACGGTAGTCGGTAAAGGCTAATCAAATCCGTTGAAGGCTGGGGTTTAGCCAAAAATCCTAAAGTCAACACCTAATACGTGTTGCCGGGTAGCCTATTCCCGTAACAATGGCGAAGTCTATGTATTCGACATCATAGCACGAAGTCTCAGAGAATTCAATCTCTGAGCGCAACGTTACATGCGAGCGGATTTAAACAATTCGCATGCTAGCCCGACTCAAACGGTAGTCGGTAAAGGCTAACCAAATCCGTTGATGGCTGAGGGTTTGCCAAAAATCCTATGAGTATTGTGGTCAATCATTTCAAACGGAATGACGAATCATAATAAAGATAAAAAGGAAATTCACTAAAAGAGTCAAGAGTCAAAACACTCAGCAAACAAAATCACACATCAAGCCCGTGGCTAAAAATCTGCTGACTGAACTTAGACAGCTTATCATCATAAGCTTGGCTAAGCTCAGCTCTAATGGACTCCCCAGTGGCGGTCGAAGTCTTCGCAGCAGTCTCCTCTGTCTCGACCAGCTTCTGCTTCAAGGACTTCAACTCACTAGACAAAGCCGTGCAGGTCTGCTGATCCTGTCCTCTCATCATCTGGAGAATACCCAAGGTCTCCTCTTTCTCGTGGAGTTCTCTTCTGAGCTGGTCTATCTGGGTCTCACAAGAGGTAATGGAAGAGTCAAGCTCGGCAAGGGAAGATAACCTGGTGGCAAGGCTAGTCTCAACTCGATCCACTCAGTCTCGCTGCACCTGAGTCTCAAAATCAGTGAGAATCTGAGTCTCGCGCAATGACTGTAAACGGGTCTCCAGCTCAGCAGCAATGAAGGAAGAGACATCGGTATCTCGAAGCTCACGAAACATCTGAAGCTCACGCTCTAAGCAATCGAGATCGTCAACTATAGCCTTCGCCAAGTCTGGATATCCTGCTTCCCTTATCAAGTTGATTCTGGAATTAAGGAGAGGTTTAAACTGGTGAAGTGAAAGTCCTCCGTAGAAGAGCTTGCCGATCATAGCATTCACAAAGGAGAAGAAGGAGAACTTCTATGCAGATGACGACCTTGTCAGGATCGTCGTCAGATAACAACTCCTTCACTAAGACATGAAGACGAGAAGAACGCCCTACACAAAAAAGGGAGAAGTCCGTCAAAAGTCTTAATAAGAAAAAGGAATAGCACTCTTCAATGAGTTGACTTATACCTTCTTCCCCTTGAGCCGCTGGGGGTAGTGGAGGTGTAACGGCTGTAGGTGCATCAACTGGTGTAGTTGGTCTCACAGCCGGCTCAACAGGGTCTTTCTCAACAAAAGCTCCTGCCAGATTCAAAACAGAATTCGCAGAGGCGTTACATTATAGTTGCATTAGTCAAGATTGGCTAGTCCTATAATCAACTCAGAAAGAGGCACATACCTTCAAAGGAACCATCCTCGGGATTTTCAGCGAAGGCGGGCTCAGAAAACATATCCCCAGGTAACTGGTCATCGATCTGAGGAGAGCTATATATGTAGTGCATCATAGGAGTGTCCGCAAACAAGCTTCCCTCGTCAAAATCATCAATGGAGAAATCTGACATAAAAGAATATAAGTGCCAAAGAAGAATGAAGAGACTACAACTAATGGAAATGAGTTACCTCTCACGGGTGCATCAGCCTCTTCATTTCCAAGATTCGCCTCCTGCAAATTATCTGAAGGAGCAAGAAGTAGAGGACAGTTAGAGGATACACAAATTTATTTGTGTATTATCTAAAGAAATACAGTGTCAGTGTTAGATGTACCTGGATTCACGGAATCGGGTCCTACATTGATCTCCTCTCTAATGTCAGCAACTCCTGTAGGCCTCTCTACATGAGGTAGTGGGTCAGACTCATCGGGAGATACGGGAATGGGATCGGGACTCATCTCATTCTCTCCACACACTCCTATATAGAGATAGAAGAGCATGAGTCAATGTTCCGAATAACCAAGAGAATGGTTCACAGGATGGATATTACCTCCGTCACTGGCAGGATCGTCACCAGCCAGATCCATGTTAGATGCTCGTGAAGCTACACGAGGTTTGCGGGCCAATCTCTTCCGCCTAGCAATGGGGATCGAAGGTCTCTCCTGGGGAGGAGGACGGAACTCTTCATCCTGATCAACTGTGGTCCCTGAAACGTCAAACCATAGTCAGTTTCAATACTTCTGGAAGATAGAAGGAAAAGATGAATTACAAACCTCGCTCGGAAAAGTCATCGTAATCTTCGGGATCCCCGCCTGAAGCCTCGTCTGTGGAATGGAATGTCCTCTGGCCCTCTTCATCAATCCGGCGAGCCTTGTTCCGCGTCCTCTGTGCCCGAGCGTTCTCCCGAATCCTAAGGGAATCAAGCTGAGAAGCCTCCTCAGCCTCTATCTCTGCAATCGGCTTCACGGGGACAGTCTTGTTAACTGCTAGTAACCACTTGCAGCTCAAGAAAGTGAGGTTCAACTGCCGATCAATACTTGGGAGACTGAACTTAGTACCAGTACAGCCAGTCACGGTCCACAACCATGCACGGAGACCGTCTACCAAACCACTATGGGTCCGAAACTGCTGACGAGGATTCCCGATGTAGAGCTGATCATAGCCAAACTGGCGAGCGAATCGGCAGGGTAGATATGGCTCTATGAAGCACTGATCCCTCACCCGAAAAGTCAGATAGCCAGGCCTAATGTTCACCAGCCAATTGAAGCAGTCAATGTCTAAGTGAGTCCGATACTCTCTCGGCCTCTCATCATCTATCAAGCACTCGCCGTATCGGCCGGAGAACTGCGGAAAACAAGTGGAGAATGCCCAACACTTGTGGACCTGCAGCTGCTGTCTGACATCAGAAAATCCGCGGCCCTCCCACCTGCCATTCTCAAGCAACTGTAGCAGGGGAACAGAGTGGTCTGTGGCGTTCGGTACCGACATCATATCCGAGCGGTGGAGGAAGAACCAGGCCATCAGATAAGCGTACGGAAGCTCCACCTTAAGAGTGGGAATCTGACTTGGCAAATCGGTCTCCTTCCGTGTGAAGGCACTAGAAAGCTGTCGAAGTCCTCGGTGAATATTAGCCACCATCACCGGAAGAAGTGAGAGTTCTTTCTTGTAAGCGAGCTGAACTGCTGGATAGAGTACTTCCAAGGGCAAGGCGTCGCCAGACTGGTATGGAACCACGCACTTCTTCAACCAGATAGCAATAAAGCCGGCAAGAAGAGTCATCGGTCGAATCGGTGTGGTCGCATGCCATAAGAAAGATCTGAACCTGGTCTTCGCAGGGAAGCCACCCTCAGGACTGCTAGTGGTGTAGGAGTGAGCATCAGTCTTCTTCAGTAGACTGTTCACCTCTAAAAGAGTGAGTGGGGCCAACTCACAAATATCCTCGCTAGAACTGCTCTCCAGATTCCTGAACAGATAGTTCGCGAACTGCTTTAGACTCACACATACCTTGGTCCTCTTGGCTAAAGGCTCAGACTGCGCCAAAGCGATATGGTAATGACAAGTGAGGTCCCATAAAGTCTCGTAACGGTCGGGCATGCGATCCTTCAGCTGACTCAATTCATGACTAGAAGGGAAATACTCCTGATACAACATCTGTCCCATGGGCAAGCCAGAAATCCTGTGCATCTCATGGAGGGCCAAACCCAACTCCCCTTGCCGGGTCAGAAAAGTGTTCGAGTCTGGATTATAGAGCTCGAACAAAGCACAGAAGTGCCTCGCGCTGACCGGCAAGCCATACATGGTGGCACGGATAGCTGCATATAAGCCACAAGCATGCAACTCTTCGCCCCATCGGCTCAAGACATATGTCGTCATACGGGTCCACCAAAACTTGTCCAAAGAATGGACCCAACCATAAAACCTGTGACGCGTCGCGGGCATCTCACGTCCTAGGGCAGCAAGGCGGTTCCTCAAAGTAGAAACGGTGGCGAGGAGCTCATTACGTGGCGGCGCATCTAATCCCACCACTCCGGGATGCAGTCCAGTGATATGACTCCTGCTCGAGCCAGGAACTGCCTGATGAGTGATGTAGCCGCAATGGACGCTCTCATGATCCTCAGTCAAACGCCACGACATCTCCCGCGTCACGGCCTGACGCCTGAGCTCAGTCAACGAGCGATGTCGAGGAATCTCCGGCAAGTATATGAAGCCATTGCCGGTCTTGTGAAGCCACTGTTCAGCATCAATAAATACGGCTTCTGGGTCATCGACAGAATCACCAAACAAGAAATTACTCTTCCGAAGAGGCTGAGTAGAGCTAGCATCCTTCACAAAAGGCGTATCTGTAATCAGCTGGCGAATAGTTTGATACCCACCTTCCCTCACCACCTGGGCAACCTCAGTCGATGTGCCCGAAGCAAATTGAGGAGCAACTGGAATAGGGGAAGGATCGTCGGAGATCGAGTAATACTCGCCACGACGCCCATATACTGCGTGGGACGAGAATGATCCAGAAGGGTATCCCACTACAAAATAAACAGTTAAACACTGGTTAGTCTCAGTTATAAAAGGAAATTGAACTCATCTTAGCTAAGATAGAGTCATTGCCTTATAAAGGGTGAGATGATTTGGCCACATTGTGCAATCACAAAACAGGGTATGTCGACAACATATCCCTGCCTTATAAAGCGTAATGTAGCGTCAAATCGCCCCCTTTAATTTTGAGATATGGTTTTGACCAAGCAAAACATATCTTTAAAGCGTCGATCCTCACCAAGGAGAATCAAGGCTCTTCCCGATTGCCTCGCCAAGGAGAACAATGTGGGGTAAAATGGACCAATTTGCAAATTTTCAAGAAAAGAGGGGTTAATTTACAAAATTCCCAAATATGACAAAAAGCGTCGATTCTCACCAAGGAGAATCAAGGCTCTTCCCGATTGCCTCGCCAAGGAGAACAACGTGGGGTAAAATGGACTAATTTGCAAATTTCCAAGAAAATAGGGACTAATTTATAAATTTCCAAATACTGCCAAAAATAGCTCACCAGCATAAGAAGGAGTCGCGCCATCGGCCGACATAGCAGGGGAACGACCTCTCGAAGCACGCGACATGACGAACTGCAAAATAAATTAAGAGGTCAGATCTAGAAAAAAAAAGATCATTTTTTTATCAGATCTACTCCCCTAAAAGAGAAGCTCGAGGCGTCAAATCACACCCTCAACCCTCACATATAATCCCACAAATGCATAAATTAAATTGAGCATGAAAAAGATCAAAATTGTGGGGGATTTACCTGAAGAAAGGCTCGAGATCCAACAAAGATGAGACCTTTTAGGAAACTTTCACCACGTGCTCGAGGGGCCTGAGAGGAATTTTAAGAAATGGTTTTTCGAGGGATTTTTTAGTCCAAGATCAAAAGGAAGCCTAGATCTGGGACAACTATCAAAGTTTCGAGGAGAAAAGACGCTCGAGGGAAAATAAATTCAAAAAAGAGGGGACAAGGGGGGCCGGCCCTAGAGAGCGGAAGGAAAAAGAGAAAAAGAAAGAAAAATGGACCCCTTTTATAATGTGGACCAAGTTGAACCGGACCGGACCAAGTTGAACCGAACCAGACCAGTCCAAATCAGTTCAAAAGAGACTGAATTAAGCGTCGAAACGACTTCAAATCAACTGAGGGTCCCATCTTTGGTTTATTCCTGTCTCTCCCACACATTCGGAAGGAACGGAAGAAATTTTTTGAGCCAAATTACTGCTTTTTTTGGCTCATTTTCAAGCCGGTTCAGCTTATTTTTGAGCACGGAAATACTCTAATAAGGTATACGAGTATAAACTATTCCCTATTGTTATTGAGAAGTTCCTGAAGAATATTCTTTTAAAAATATTCTTAATGATAACTCAATAACACGACGTCGGACAACGCGCCATAAATGAAGACTCAACGCCAACAATCGAGGGTAAGTTGTACGTCGAACAAATGAGCACAAGCTAAAAGATTGGAAAATCAGGAATCGACTTCAAGTTCAAATTCCGACGACGGTCAGACAATAAATGCAGCACCGGAATCCTTACAAGCATTCGACAAAGCACCGAATAGCCTGAAGGAATGAAGGAATACAGAACGAAAGTCGTTCCAGGACCCGTTACACCTACGAAGGGTAGGGGCAATCATATCCAAAGCATTCCAGACTCCTCTATAAAAGAATGAGGCTGGAACACTTTGGAGGGGGTATCTGTAGGCGTATAAAATTGCCTATAGGTCCCTTAGCATGGCTCGGCACGATGATTCGACAAATCAACGGACGTTCGAGCGACGAGGCGATGAGGCACGCAAGCAACGGAATACGTTCGCGTGTGGAACCAATCCAACGGTTCAGAAAGTTAACGAGTCGTCCAACAACAAAACGGACTTGAACTCAAACACCGAGGTGGATTTACTACCAAATGAAGACTCGGGCTATCAAATCAAGACCCGAACAAATTAAACGAACAACCGAATCACGAACATAACCGAAAGACGGGAAAACAACAAAACGGAACACACCCGGGGGACTCGGCCCAAACCGAACCAACTCGGGGTGGCTCGGTGGCCAAGCCACCCCAGGGTGGCTCGGCCAAGGCCGAGCCACCCTGAGGTGGCCCGACTTCCCCCCCTCTCTCTTGTGCACAAATGCATAGTTCAGAGAGGCTATAAATAGGGGGGGGTGGTTGTTCATTTGAGAGGACTTTTTTTTGAACTTCTGAAGAGCCGAAACTCTACCGGATTGTCACCTCAACTCGGATTTGTGAAGGCTTGGAGACTTGGACCCTTGGATTCAGTTCTTGGCGAGCACCCGCAACAAACAAGGCAGGAGTTCGAAGAGGCTAATCCTCAGATCTACGTTGTTCTACTCCGGATCTAAGCTTGGTTCTTAGATCCCGAGATTCGAGCGGTCGTTTCCTTGGTGAAACGATCCCTCCCGGCTATTATCTCCTTGGTGGGATAATACCCGTTATACCGCGTAGATCTGTTTGGATCGAGATTGCACGGTGGTCCACGGTAATCAACCCCGGCACAGGCAAACAACCCACAAAGCGAGTGACCGCAAAACAGGAGCTCGCGATCTGTTCGTTAAATAAGGAAAGTTGTAATTTTTCTTTATTTGTTTTGAATTTCGTTGTAACCGGCTCTTATAAAAAGACCGGATCTTTGTAAACGCAAAAAGTTGTTAACATTGAGTGCAATGAGTTCGTCAATGAAGAAGAGTTTGGTTTTTCCCGTGAACATTTAGACTAGAGAGATCTATGTTCTAGAGTTGTAAAGGCTGTGTGCCTTACTTCCTGTATCAGATATTATGTATTTTGAGACATGTTGAGATCTCCAGATTGCTACTATTAATTTCAGTCTTGACTATGTATTCTAGCTTATTTGGTTGATAAGATGTGTTAAATTGATGTTCTATCATTTTATCAAGTTTCTGTTGTAAAACCTTTTACTTGCTTTGTACCTACACCTGTTGTTGACTTCACTAGAGAGATAGTGATTGTGATGGTGAAACATGTTATTGCACGGTGTAGTACATGGCAGGTTTAACATTCCTGGTTTCACCTCGGACTGCAGCCTTGCGTGAACCCAGGGGCGTCACATAACTGTAGGAAGGTTTGACCGAGTGGACAGTAAGAGTGGGAGTACAAATTACAGCGGGAGTGTTGATTCGTACAAATCACTCAAATGAGGTTCCTGGTGTTGAGTGACAAATACTTAACACGGAGGGGTTTGACAATCGTCAACGATCATGATATTAAAATTCCAAGTACTATGTCTGGACTCTAACAATGGGAATGTTGAGTGCATAGATATATTAGAAGTTTGAGTGGGTTAGACCAGAAAGAATTTGAATTTTAGTGGTTGTATGTAGGAAAATTGCAATAAAGAAGATAAAAGAAAATTTGAATTGATTCCTTTGATCTCGATTACAACTTGATTACAAAAGAGAGGAGAACGTAATTAGTTCTTCCCCTTTGTTTAAAACTGGGTTCTTCTCGGTAGCGATGGAATGCCTCCTTCGATTGCTCGCGTCGAATTTGCTCTCCGTTGACGATCCGACGTCTTGTTTCACTGGAACGATGGTCTTCTCCTCACGATTTGACGTTGTGGAGAACTTGCGTGGCAAGTTTTAGAACTCTTGATGAGTTGATAACTCTGAACGAGTTGGAAACTCTATGAAAGAGTTAATTGAACCGAAAATCGGTTTGATAAGCCAAGGCCGAAGGCTCTCTGTTGCTGAAGTTGAAGATGATCTTCGTTGGAAGATGTTGTCGATCTCCTCAAAAGCTTGCCCAAGCTCCAGTTGCTGCTGCCAATTCCCAGATCCAAAAAGTCAGCCCAAGAGAAGGTCGAAGAGAAGCCCCCTGAACTGAATTGATCTTCAGTTATTTATAGAGGATTAAGGGGGTGAAACCGCCCCTTAAATCTCTCCTAAGTGGGGTGTAACCACCCTCAAATCGTGGGAAACGGTTTTAGAACCGTTCAACTCATGTTGAATGAGTCAAACGCCCACGTTGGCGTTCAGGACCCTAACCTCGTGTCTTAGAATTGAGACGCGAGGTTGGGTGTTGGCTGAACACCAATGAACGCGAGGGTCGCTCGCGTTTGACTTGTTGTAGCTTGGAAACGCGTGGGTCGATGTTTGGTTGAATCCCACGTACGCGAGGGTCGCTCGCGTTTAGCTTGTTATAACATGGGTTCGACCCTAGCGTTTTGATATTGTAACGCGGGTTCGACCCTGGCGTTTTACTGTTGATACACGGGGATGACCTCCGCGTTTTGGTGTTGATACACGGGGAGGACCTCCGCATCTTGCCTTGAAGAGATTATCACCAAGTAATCTCTTTTGTCATAGCGTTGCAAAGATCATTATCTTGTAATCTTCATCTTGGCTCCTTGAGAATATGAGAGTCGTCAGATTGTAACTCCCGATGTTGATTGTGAAGGCCGTTGATTAGAGCTTTCATCAGTTGTCGTGAAGGTCGTCAGATTGTAACCTTCAGCGATCTATGCGAAAGTCTTTAGATTATAGCCTTCTGGAAGTCGTCAAATTGTAACTTCCATCATCGGTGTTTGATGGGGATAAGCTATCTATTGTGATTTTTAGACAGCCTACAGTGGTCCCACTGTTAATTGATTTGATTAGTGAGGGATATTGAGGTAGAGAACTATGAATCATCAGGCACTCCATAATTATACCGTGGGAGTTTCGTGAGGGAAGATTGATCCAACGAAGTGATCGAATCTCGTCTCAGCAAAAGGGTGCTTGGAAGATTATAGAAGGAGTTGGTGAAATTGATCCCAGAAGTGGGATGTATTTTACCCTTGGAAACATTCAGAGTCCGAGTGTGAGTTTCTCATTTATCCCCGTTTATAGTAATCGGGTTATCCTTAAGAATACCAAGCATGACACTCTCCGGAAACTTCCCATTATATGGGTTATCTACCCCCAGCTTTCTTTATGAAACTGGGACTAATGAGGAATACATTGTATTCAGCTGAATGGTCGGGTTATCCTTAATAATATCACATACAATATTCTTCCAGGAACTTCCCGTTAAAATTAGGAAACAATTTAGACTTTTATACATGTTGGAGTATGTAGGGAGCAGTTTAACCTCATGCACCTGTTGGAGGATATGGAGAAGCAGTTTATACTCGTATACTCTTCGGAGCGTGCAGGGAAATAGTTTATACTCGTGTGCCTGATGGAGTAATGATACAGCTTAATTTAGCGTTATAACGCCAGCTTCAACTAATATTTGGATGCTATTTTTGAGAGCAAAGCAAGCCTGGGTAGGATGAAGGATCCACCTGTGGTATGCACAGTACTTTGAATCTGAAGTGTTGTTAGCTTCCTCCTGATTTGTGATAGGTGGTAGCTTGATCTTGTTGTTCTCAAGGAGGGATTCGAAAATGGCTGGAATGTCTTCGTCCTTGAAGGAGTACTCTTTTTAGAGCATCGGACATGAATTCTTTTGCTGTCTCCGGGATTACTACTGCGACGTCTGATTAACATCAACAGCTGCTGCAGGTGTCTTTTCCTTGCCATGGGAGACGAAGCTTGAGTTCGGAGAGTTAGCCGTCGGTTGGCTTCTCTCGGCTTTCTTCCTTCTGAGGAAGCATTCGGCCTGCTCTCCGCGCATCTTTAACTCTTTCCAGGTGTTTTACGGTGCTACTCCTATAACTTCCAACACGTCCGTGTTGGACGGTGCTACTCCCATAACTTCCAACACGTCCAAAGAGAGGTTGTTGTGCCAGGTTTGGAGGATGAAGTCCTCTGTGATTGGATCTCGGCAGTTCATCACCTTATTTCGGAAGCGCTTGACGAATTCGTCGACCGTTTTGTCGTCTTCCTGTTTTTCATCGAAGAGTTTCCTGATTGACACATCGGCATCATCATCAAAAAGTGAGCGAAGAACAAGTTCTCCAGGTCGTCCCAGCTGTTGATGCTTGTAGGCTTGAGACGGCGGTACCAATCGAAGGCGAGCCCGCGAAGGGTGCCAACAAATGATCGGACCATTAATGCTTCATTGTCAGAGATCATTCCTAAGTAGGACTTGAAATAAATCAAGTACTGAGTGGGGGAACCCTTCCCGTCAAACAGCGTGAAGTTGATCAGGTTGAACTTCGCCGGATACGGGATCGATTCCCACTCTCTTGGATAGGGACATAGAATGCCAGTCTTCTTCACCTCTTGAGTAGATATTAGAGCGTTAATTTTGATCTCGAGGTCTTTCATCTTTTCATCCTCGTCTGTATCATGCTTTGGACGATTTATGAGAGGAACAATGCAGCCATCCCCGGCATTATCATCTTCGGTGGGACCATCTCCAGTGTTGTTGTCTTCAGCGGGGCCACCCCCAGCGTTCTAATCAATGGGAGGGTTATCAACATTGAGATGTTCATCCGCATCCGAATCGCTACCTGCTTGGTTAGCAATGTTGTGATAGTTGGATTCACCCAGTTGATTGGATAGAGCCCAAATCTGTTGGTCATGCTCTTCCTTCATCCGCATCATGGTCATTTCTAATTTGAACTTGAAGTTCTCTTTTTGCTTAGTTAGAGCATCCTAAACCATTTTGGCTACTTCCTCGGTGTTAATCATAAACACTTCATGGGATTATCCTGCGCTGGATACTGTTTTATCAGAAGCGATTGCAGAGTTAGCATATGATGCTTCATCATCCGAGGATAATCCCCTCTGCATTCTCTGATAATCCCTGTGTCTAGTGGTCCCTGCGCGTAGCTGACTCAGACGATGCAATACAAGGGGGTCGGAGCTAGAAGGTCAAGCCGACTTTCCCTTATCAACCATATTTACCGTAACTTTCGGAAATTCGTCACCTTGAACGACCGATCATTTCTTATGGAAACACTTTAGCTTGGACTTAGTCGTTCCATTGGAGATCCTCTTGAATACCGAGACCCTTTGCGGAGCTGTCTTGGAGCAGCTACACGCTGATAATATTGCCCTGATAAGTTTGGTATACGGATAGTGAAAGTCCACTTCCCGGGTACTTCTCTTTCGAGATTTATTAGTACCCCCAGGCCGATAGTACAACTCATCGATGTTGTGGTCAGAGTAACCTATTGGATGTTGGTTTGATTCCTCAAGTGGAACGCTGTTGTTTGTTCGGTGCATCTTCTTCTGAATAGGTAGTTCTTTATTAGCTTTAGCAGGAGTCACACATTTGGAATCACACCCGTGTGAGGGTGAAATTTTAACGGGCTCCTGGTTTTTTACATGTACCCCCTCGCGGGTAATTATGGGAGTCAACTTGTTAGGAGGTCGCGTACGACCCCCAGTCCGGATGGTTTCTCGGGGTTCCTTCAAAGGTCCTAAGCGTTCCTTAACAAGCGCTTTGCCTTGATCTTCGTGTAAAGGACCCAGACGATCCTTCAACGGAATTCCAAATTTGGAGAGATCCACGTTGTCGTTGGGCTTCATCGAAAATGTGGGAACAATAGGAGCGGGATCCGAAGTTGACGAAGGCTGGGGAGCAACGTTGCTTGCTTTGGCCTTAGGCATTGATTTGGCCTTTGGCATCCAAATTTGTTTGGATCTCGGCGATCTCTTAACCGCCTCTTCCTTTTGTATTTCTTGTGCTTTTTGCACAAGGATCTGGGCATGCGCAAGAAGTGTGCGACGCTTCTGAATGCGCTTCTTAAGAGTGGAACGATTCCATTTGACATGAACTCATTCGTTAGTAGGTGGTTGGGAGGAGGTTCGGAAAGCTTGCTGTGGAGATGGCTTAGCCACTTGGCGCTTTCTGAACTCCAGATCCGCTTGGTAACGGAGTCCGTCCACCTGATCCAAAGCCTTGACGAATTGGCGCGCGAGGCGTTGGCGTTGCATTTAACGTGCTCTCCTTGATAAAGTTGTTGCGCCTTTAGCAGTTAACTCCTTGATCGTGGAGGAGTTCAGATCTACAGATCTGGACTCATTGGATGCTGGCGGATCGTTGTGAGGTGCAGCTGTAGCAACGGTAGCAGGGAATTCACCTTCTTGAGCCTTCAGATCTGAAGACCAACGGATTTTTCGGGCGAAGGAGACCTTCCTGCGCTTGCGAGGAGAGGCGGATCTGGAGGAGGAGGAGGAGTAGACGTACTCCTCGAACTTCTGTTGGTCAAACTCATATTCGACCTCTTAAGCCACGGGGATCTTGATCGTCGGCTGCATCATGACAGCTTCGGCAGTGAAGCTGTTGGCTCCCACTGTGGTCGCCAGCTTGTTTGGGTGGGAAATTGATTTCTTCATTGTATAACTTATTACAACATCAGTCGTTATAACAAGTTCAAAAAAGATCGGTCTTTTTATAAGACCTTTACACAATGAAATTGAAATTACAATCTCCTTCAAACAAATACAACGGGTGTTTATCGCCCGTTGCTTGCATGGGATCTTTGCCTGTGACGGGGACGTTGATATCCATGGACCACTAAACGATCAGATCAGATCTGGAGTTTCGTTGATTTGCGAAGGAATCAAGAAACCGAAACAATTATCTCGACAATAGCGAGATAATCACTCTTCTCGAGATCACCACAACGGGGTAATCTCAAGGGAAGGAACCAGGCTGCAGATCTGATGAACTCCTCTTTTTTATGCTAAAAAATTCACTGATATCTTCTCATTCTCTTTGAAATTCGTGGCTCTTCAGTCCTCAGTTCGGCAGGGCTTCACCAACGCTCGAGAATTTCAGATCTCCAAAAATAAAGGCCCTGAGGCTGTATTTATAGGCTTCGGGACCCCTGTTTTCGGATAAGAACGGTTGATTCCCTCTTATCCTCAGTTGTAACCACTTAATCACGTTCATGGATGATATTTTATCAGTTGGAGCAAATCCATACGGTTAACGATCGAAAAACCTTAAAAAACAGCCAAAATCAGCTTTTTTGGGTTGCAGACACCCGTGGGTGTCTCGGCTTGGCCGAGACACCTACAGGTGTCTTGGTTTGGCTTAGGGTTTAGTTTCGTGCATTTTGTCTGTTTTTGCTGTATTTTCATCATCTGAACTCGGAATTGCATGATTCAATATGTGTTGGAAAGCCGATGAGGAGATCTACGAGCTTCCATGATTGAATCACATATGGAGTAAACGAGAAACGAGGGGTGTTTCGTATTTCGTAAGTGACGCGGAGTTCTCGATTAGTTCATGTTTCCGTTATTCCGAAGTTTCATTGTTTCGCGTGGTCCGTCGGCTCACTTCATGCGTTTGTCATCGTCAAATGAGCTTCTGTGACTCGAATAGCAACGTTTATTGTCTTCTCTCTGTCTCGATCCACGTGCGGGGACCTATAGGTAATTTTTGATGCCCACAGTATAATATTGACAAAAGTCCAGAGTTTTTGGAGCACTACGCTAGGGATGGAAGAGTACAGACCTTTGAGTCTTGAGAGCTGAAAACTCTAGGAGCTCGTTTGGTGTGCGGAAATAAGTGGGAATGGAATGCAATTCCTACTCTTTTTTCTTGCATACCAAACACGATGTATTTTTAGATGCTAGAATTGAAATTCTCACTTCTTATCAATTCTCACTTTATGTGGGAATTGTCATTCCCAACCATTTAACAATGAATTGATATTCTCACTTAAGTGAGAATAAAAATAATGAAATAATTTTCAATTATACCCTTCTTAAAAGATACGAATAGATATAAATTCCCATATGAAAATTATTTTTATAAAAAAATTATCTTATCTTAAGCTACTAGTACAAATATACAAATAAATATAAGCATGAATATAATTTGCCTTAGTTCCAGTATAGAAACATCGTTTCTAAGCCTAGTTCCGATATTTTGTGATATTATTTTTTACTAAATCTTTGATATTGTTCCATAGAAAGTATATTAATGCCGACCTTGCCTTAGTTCCAATATCTTTTAATAAATCTCCGACGATTATCTTTTAATATCACCGACCTTGACCTAGTTCTAATATAGTTCCAATATCTCTTATGAGGCATTCTTCTCTTCACTAGCGCACAATGATGTTAGTTGTTGTAGGTCCAGCCTAAGATAAGGCCCACATGAGGAGGTCTATATGAATTAGAATTCTATCTATAAGAAGTCTACATTGATTAGAGTTCTATTTAGAAGAGGATTTGGATGATCTATTTGAAATAGGAATATGTTTGGAGAATTCTATATAAGAAAGCCCTGAGATCAATTTTTATATGAACAATTTTTGGGTGAACAGTATTTCGGTGCTACAGTAACCACAGGTTTGCTATAGTGTCACGAGGAGGGAGAAAAGAGATAGATAAAAGTTTAGATTCCGGATAGCTCGGGTGTCCGATTGCAGTGATTCAAAAGACGTTGTCTTCAGAACAATGACGCCGTCAACGGTACGGTGCTGATTTCTCCAAGAGAGTTGGATATTTTTAGTGAGACGTGTTTTATGGTTTTGGTACCCTAGAGGTAACACTGTATCTTTCTCTTGTGATTTAATCCTCAAGTTCAGGTGTAACTTGGAGGGATTGTACTCTTGATTAATAGTAAAATATTTCTCTCTGGATTGCCCCATGGACGTAGGAACGATTTGTCGAACCACGTTAGATCTTGGTGTTTGCTTGCTTGTGATATTTTTCATTGGTGCCGTTATTCGTTTAGTGTTTAATTCCGCAGATTAATCTTAGTAAAATCCCCAACAAGTGGTATCAGAGCCCTGGTTTGAGGCATGCTTTGGGATGAGAAAGATGAAGAGTTTTGGCACAATAATGAAATTAGATGGTTCCAATTGGCAAGTATGGAAATCCAAGATGAAAGATATTTTGTATTGAAAAATTTACATGACCCTATTGAGGGAGATGAAGCCAAGCCAGAAAAGATGACTGATAAAGAATGAGAGAAACAACACATGAAGATGATCGGTAATATTCGGATGTGGATCGACGTTAGTGTGTTTCATCATGTATCGAGTGAGACTAATGTGAAGTCTCTTTGGAAGAAGCTTGTGGATCTCTACGAGTAGAAGACCGCAGGAAACAAGGCGTTTATTATGAGGCGGTTGGTGATCTTAAAATTCAAAGAAGGAAGCAACATAGCAGGGCACTTGAATGAGTTTATGAATTTGATTATTAGTTAGCTACCATGAAGATGACTATCGATGATGAACTACATGCTTTATTGGTATTGGGTTCTTTGCCAGACAGTTAAGAGACACTGGTTATGACAGTTAGCAACGTAGCTCCAGATGATGTGTTATCGATGAGTATGGTTACTAGCAGTTTATTCAATGAGGAGACTCGGAGAAGGCCTACCAACACAGATAACTCACAGGCACTTGTCATGGAGAACAGGGGTAGGAGCAGGTACAGGGACCAATCCAGAGGTCGTGACACATCCAAGGGCAGATCAAAGTCTAAAGGAAGAGGTTGCTTTTATTGTGGGAAGCCAGGTCATACTAAGAAAAATTGTTAGGCATTGAAAAGAGCAAGCTAGGAACAAAGATGAAAAGAAAGATATGAAGAAGAAAGCTGACAGTGACACTACAGCTACTTTGTCTGAGACTGATGTAATTCTCATTTGTAGGGAAGAAGACTGTATGCATGTTACAAGTCAGAATTCTGAGTGGATAGTGGATACATGAGCTACATATCATGCTACCTCTAATCAAGATCTTTTCTTGTCGTATAAAGCAGGTGACTTTGCAATGTGAAGATGTGCAATACCAGCTACTCGAAGATGTGAGACTTGGTGACATACACTTGCAGATAGATATTGGATGCACATTGATCTTAAAGAATGTGCGGCATATTCTTAATTTGCGGCTCAACTTAATTTTGTGTCTTACTTTGGACCGAATGAGATATGAAATTCAATTTGATAGAGGAAAATGTAAAATTACCAAAGGCTCTCTTGTGGTGGCTAGAGGAAGTGTATGTTGTAATTTATACAAGACTCAAGTGAAGGCTTCATGTGATTCTTTGAGCGTGGCTCAAGACGGTGACACTCTCAGTTTGTGGCATAGAAGGCTCGGGCACATGAGTGAGAAAGGGTTGTAGATATTGGTAAAGAAGTCTCTCATTCCCTTTGCTAAAGATTCGTCACTCACCCATTGTGATTATTGTTTATTTGGCAAACAACATAGAGTTTCTTTTAATAAGCCTTATAAAAAAGATAATATCCTGGATTTGATTTATTCTGACGTTTGTGGTCCTATTGAGGTGGAGTCCTTGGGTGGCAATAAGTATTTTGTTATATTTATTGATGATGCATCACGGAAGATGTGGGTCTTCTTGTTGAGGACAAATAATCAGATATTTTTCGTCTTCTAGCAGTTTCATGCTATGGTGGAGAGGCAGACAAGAACGAAGTTGAAGTGTTTGTGCACTGATAATGAAGGAGAATACACTTCCATTGAGTTTAGAGATTATTGCTCCAAGCATGGTATTCGACATCAGAGGACAGAACCCGGCACACCGCAACATAACGGAGTTGTAGAGAGGTACAACATGACCATTGTGGAGAAAGTCAGATGTATGTTGAAGATGGCGAAGTTACCTAAGAGCTTCTGGGCTGAAGCTGTTCGCACTGCATGCTACATAATCAACAGGTTTCCTTCAGTTCCTTTGGGTTTTAATATTCCAGAGAGAGTTTGGTCCAGAATATATTTTCTATTCTTATCTGAAGGTGTTTGGTTGCAAGGCGTTTACACATATTCCGAAGAAGAAGAGACAGAAGCTTGATGATAGAGCAGTTCCTTGCATCCTTCTTGGTTATGTAGAAGATGAGTTCGGCTATAAACTATGAGATCCAGAAAAGAAACATATTATCAGATGAGCAGATGTGATTTTTCAGGAGGATCAGACTATTGCAGATCTCGAGAGAGCAGAACAGTCAGAGAGTGTTGCTAGTGAGATTCCAGATATGACACCTGTTTCGTTTCCGGTACAGTTGCATCCTACAGATACAGAGCAGGTGCATGATGATGATGTTGATGATGACGGTCAGATACCAGAGCAGGAAGATGGTGATCAGGATCACGAGCAGGAGGCTCCTCAGCAGGGGGAGCATCACCAGCAGTAGGAGTTTACAGAGCCACAACTTAGAAGATCAGCTAGAGAGCATTAACCATCCATGAGATATCCTCTTTCAGAGTATTCTTTGCTGACAGAAGACGGGGAGCCAGAAAGCTTTCAGGAGGCACATACTCATAAAGACAAGGACAAATGGCTCCAGGCTATGAAGGAAGAGATGAAGTCTCTTGAGAAGAACGATAATTATGAGTTGGTGCATTTGCCAAAGGACAGAAAAGCTTTGAAGAACAAGTGGGTGTTCAAGTTAAAGAAGGATGGCAACAAAAAAATTTAGAAATACAAAGCCATATTAGTGGTGAAAGGCTTTGGTCAGAAAAAGAGCATTGATTTTGATGAGATTTTTTCACCAGTTATGAAGATGACGTCCATTAGAGTTATCTTGGGGTTAGCAACTAGTTTAGACCTCGAGATTGAGCAGCTTGATGTGAAGACTGCATTCCTTCATGGTGATTTGGAGGAGGAGATCTACATGGAGCAGCCGTAGGGTTTTGAAGTGAAGGGAAAAGAACACATTGTTTGTAGGTTGAAGAAGAGCCTCTATGGTTTAAAACAGGCACCCATGCAGTGGTACTAGAAATCTGATTCTTTCATGTTAAGTCATGGCTATCAGAGGACAGTTACAGATTTGTGTGCATATTTTACAATTTTAGATTCTAGTTTCATCCTTTTGCTTTATGTGGACGATATGTTAATTGTTGGTCAGGATAGTCAAATAATCGATGGGCTGAAGAATGAGTTATTTAAATCTTTTGACATAAAGGATTTGGGCTCGGCACAACAGATTCTTGGTATGAATATTGCTCGTGACAGGAAAGCCAGGAAGTTATGGTTATCATAAGAGAAATATGTTGAACGGTTACTTGATAGATTCAACATGAAAGATGCCAAGTCAGTTAGTACTACTCTTGTCGGTCATTTAAAGCTTAGCAAGAAATTTTGCCCGACTACAGATGAGGAAAAGAGTGAGATGGAGAATATTCCTTACTCTTCCGTTGTAGGGAGTTTGATATATGTCAAGCTTTGCACTCGGCCAGATATAGCTCATGCAATTGGCGTTGTGAGCAGGTTTTTTTCTAACCCAGGGAAAGTTAATTGGGAAGGTGTAAAGTTGATCTTAAAATATTTAAAAGGTAGTTTTAGATTTGTTAGACCCTAGAGGGGGGTGATTAGAGGTCTTATGCTAATCTAATCTGATTTTATGCCAATTAAAACTAATTCAAATATTATTCTTGCAAGATAGATATGCAAAGAGATATGTGCAAGAATATGCAATATGAACAAAGAGATATATCCTAGCAATGAGATATGTGGTGAAATATATGCAAGGATATATAAACTAACAAAAGGATGAAACAATATAGCGGATGATATAAATATGCAAAAGAACAATGGTGATATAAGATATGAACACAAAAAATAATTACGCCAAAGACAAAGCAAACACAAGCAAATGATCACGGAGTTCGGACCTTCCGTCCTACGTCTCCGCTCCCCACTCCCGGGGAGAAATTCACTATCACAACCGGGTTTTCTACGCTCACTCGAATAACGTTACACCTCACAATTTGATTCACGGAGTTCGGTCCCTACGACCTACGTCTCTGCTCCTCACCTTGAGGAAATCTCCACTACACACTCGGTTTTCTAGCTAACCGAAAACTTTACAATCTCACAATATAACAACAATTTAGTTTGTTCTCTAATACAAGGCGAGAACTCAATTAAGCACAACTCACTGTTACAATCTCTCACAGCCCCAATATACTATGTATGTAAATACTAAAAGCTCAATGTGGGTGTGTGTAACAATGAGATAAATCAAATCTAAACTCAATATAAAACTAGCTTTAATAAAATGATAAACAAATAAATAGATATAAAGCTAGAAATAGAGTTTAGAAAATTTCTCAATGGATCAAGAGATTGAGGGAGGATGGTTGGATGCTCAAGCACCAATAGGATCTCCTCAAGCTCTTGTGAAATTGATTTCACAAACCCAAAACTCTCATTTGCTTAAAAGCTTCTTAAAAACTCTTTTAAACAAACACTAAACAAGATTAAACCCTTGTTAAACTCTTTTAAAACATTCTCTTGGGTTGCCATGAGAACTGAGATCAATGAGGTATTTATAGCCTCCCAAAACCTCAGCCAAAAGCCCAACAGAAATGATCAAAAAACCAACAGAATCGAAAATCAGATTCTATACAAAATGACCGTTGGAGTGAATGACGGTCGACCGTGAAAATCTCGTGATCGACCGTGAAAATCTCGCGGTCGACTGCGAGCCACTTTCGAGGCTTAGAAATTTTTAGAAACTTTTACGGTCGACCGTAGCGGTCGACTGTGAGAATTTTCAAGCTGACGGTCGACCGTGACGGTCGACCGTGAAAGTTACTGCTGCCCACTCAGGAAAAGAACTAGGCACGGTCGACCGTAACGGTCGACCGTGAACTGATATATGAAAATACAGGTATTGAAAGCAGTTTGATGATTTTGAAACCCTGTTTAAAAATATCAAATAAATTCAGAAAAATGTAAAACTTTGAAAATGATTATAGACATGATAATACACATGTTACAAAAACTGGTTTTCAGAAAGGACCTCCCAAATGAGAAATATGATTATTTTGCAAAATAGTCCAAAACATAAAAATGTGAACACATGAGTTTTGACATTTTAGCTTAACCATGTTTTGAAACATTACAAAATAATTTTATAGACTTAAAAAAAGATGTAAACTATTGTTATGAAGTTTGTAAACAATGAATATAGTATTTTATCAAAATACACATATAATACACTAAAATTTGATTTTATTGAACTAAATAAAATTGATATTGATGAAATCATATATATGCATGTAAGAATGAAACAAACATATATTTTTTAATTATATTCAATTGTTTCATATTAAAACTTAAACACTCATATCTCAGATCATTGTGTTTCATCTTGGAATGGAATGTAGAATTTTTGCTCAAATCAAGAGCACTTTGACTATTAATGAACATTTGATAATTGTCCTGCTGTAAGCCTAACCCCTGTAGAAATCTACTACAAAGACGGAATATATTACAGCTACAGAAGCCGGTAAAGAGATGATTTGGTTAAGAAGATTTCTACAGGGGTTAGGCTTACAGCAGGACAATTATCAAATGTTCATTAATAGTCAAAGTGCTCTTGATTTGAGCAAAAATTCTACATTCCATTCCAAGATGAAACACATTGATATGAGATATCATTGGCTTAGAGAAGCTGTTGAGAAAAAGGAGCTGAAGTTACAGAAGATTTACACAAATGAAAATCTAGCAGATTTTTTAACGAAGACCGTTTTCATAGAGAAGACCGAGTTATGTTAGCGATTGGCCTGCATGAACTCCCGTTGAGGAGTTAAAGATTGGCATATCCCCTCCTTGGGTTAGAGTGGGAGATTGTTGTGGGTCTAGCCTAAGATAAGCCCCACATGAGGAGGTCTACATGAATTAGAATTCTATCTATAAGAAGTCTACATGGATTAGAACTCTATTTAGTAGAGGATCTGGATGATCTATTTGAAATAGGAATAGGTTTGGAGAATTCTATATAAGAGAACCCTGAGATCAATTTTTATATGAATAATTTTTGGGCGAACAATACGTTGGTGCTACAGTAACCGAGGGTTTGCTACAGTGTCTCAATGAGAGAGAAAAGAGAGAAGAAAAAGAGAGAGATTAAAGTTCAGATTCCGGATAGCTTGGGTGACCGATTGTAGTGATTCAAAAGATGTTATCTTCAGAACGACAATGCTGTCGAGGGTACGGTGCTGATTTCTCCATGGGAGTTGGAGATTTTAGTGAGACAGGTTTTAGGGTTTTGGTGTCCTAGAGGTAATACTGTATCTTTCTCTTGTGATTTAATCCTCAAGTTCAGGTGTAACTTGAAGGGATTGTACTCTTGATTTATAGTAAAATATTTCTCTCTGGATTGCCCTGTGGACGTAGGCACGATTTGCCAAACCACGTTAGATCTTGGTGTTTGCTTGCTTGTGATATTTTTCATTGGTGCCGTTATTCGTTTAGTGTTTAATTCCGCAGATTAATCTCTTTAAAATCTCCAACATTAGCAACATTAGTTGCTTGTACAAATAATAGACATGTAGCACTAGAAGTTAGAAAAGTGAAATTATAATTATTTATAATCAAAAATAATTTTTATAAAAATTATTTTTCAAATTGTAAGCCAAAAAGTCCGAAATTGTTACCGAGACGGTGTGCCAAAATATAACTATGACATAAAATTTATTTCTCTAAGAAAAAAATATCATTTCTATAAACTTATTTTTCTAATAAAATGAATAATTTAGTCATTTTAAAAATATTTTTAATGTTTTTAAAAATTCTGTGTTTTGGTAAGAGCATTAGTAGAAAACTAAATTTTATTCTTACTTGTGAACAAATGATACCAAACGTGGGAATGGGAATAAGATTGACATTCCCGTTTCACTCTCTAAACGCGCCCAAGTATGAGAATGAGAATGTCCATTTCATTCCCACATTTATTCCATTCCATTCCTACATTCTTTCCATTCTCACATGACTCCATTTCCGCGTACCAAACAAGGCGTAGATGTAGCCTGCAGGTGGAGCAATTACGTTTGAAACTCAAGATGCCGAGACAGACATCTGGATTGAAGAGATACATTTATAGACATATTCTTTCTCTTCCTCCTCTCCTAACTCTTCTTTCATCATTTTATATGCATTGACATTTATGATAGGACACTCGCACTCTTGATTATATACAAAATTGTTCATGCACCTGAAAAAACATTCATGTTTTGTACTGATCTAAAGATTCCCATCTTCTCAAACACTACACTACCGTGTTCGGTGAACCTTATTTATTGGGATACTTTTGTTTTTTTTTCTCCATCAATTATTGCTGTAGCTGTTTATACATAAAGGTTCACTGTTGAGTTGGACGCCATTGACTATGTCTCATCCAGTTGACCCTACTATCTTTCGGATGCATGAACAATTAATAATCGTAACCCTTGTTTGGTAAACCCCTAGCCCTGACAGCAGGTGGGTTGACCATGTATTATGCCCCCCGTCCAAATTCTAGCCTTTTGATCCAATCCCCTTCGACAACACTTTCGATCATGATCTTACTAAATCTTTCCAAAGTCACTTAATCCATGATTCGTAGGTGATTCCTTAGCTCAAGTCCTCTATTATACTATGGTGTTTTAGAGCAAAAGGAGCACTCCACCAACCAAACATGCACTAGGTGGCCCTCGTCCATGTGATCTATGTTTTTTTTTTCAACGGATGAGTACATTATGCTCTTACTTCTCATATTGTTTTGGCCATTTAATACTAATCATATCATTTCGAGACTGTGTAATTTACTCTAATTGGGAAAATGTGGCAAGTGTTTGTTCAAAATGCACGGGTGTTCAAATTGAGGGATGCTGATTAATTACTTTTTGGAGACAAAAATATTAGCAAATTGGCAATATGTTTCTCTTATTGCAGAGAAACACTCTGGAAAGTTAACGAGTCATGGTTTATGATAAGAACAAGCCATGATTTATGATTAGTCATATTAATTAGCTAATATATAGAGATCTTTATGGATTCTTCAACAAACTGTTTTTCTCAGAGCCAGATTAGAAGTATGGCTGAGTCCCCAAAGTGTTCCTAAGTAATTTATGATTTATTTATTATTTCTGTTATATTGTGACTCAAATACTTGGGCACCCAAGTCTAACCTCGGTATCGGAATTAATATGTCTCGGTTGGCCTTGATAAAGATTTGCTAGCTGTTTGAATTGGAGATAAGGACAAGAGGGTTAATTAGAGCATAATCCTATTTCAAATAGGATTAATGGCTGAGTCTTGTGCACATGTTACTGGCTAAGAGTTAAGGTGTGGTTTGAATTCAATGTGGATCAAAGAGGCTAGAATCACATGGACTAATGTTTCTGTAACTGCTGATCTCTTGGATTTGAATTTTGATTCCGTAAGAGTCCTGCAACAACCCAATTTCATCTCGGGCTCGGAGAGCATCTATATATTCATCCAACCAGAGACTTCGAAGATGCATCATCAAGAGAAAAGAACAGGGTTCTTTGGTTAAGGCTGTAATTATTTGGCTCTCTATTTGTTGCATAAGAGAATACTGGGACATGGGCGCTGCTAAGAAAATACTGGGTATGGAGATTATGAGAGAACGGACGAATCGACGATTGTTCTTGAGTCAGAAGGATTACATAGAGCGGGTGATCGCGCGATTCGGAATGCAAAGTGCTAAGTCGGTGGTTACTCACTTCAGGCTCTCGGGTAAACAATCTCCCACTACAGCGGAAGATAAAACACAAATGGAGCATGTTCCTTATGCTAGTGCAGTTGGCAGTTTGATGTACGTCATGGTGTGTACACGTCCAGATATTTCACAGGCAGTTAGTGTGATCAGCAGGTTCATGGCAAATCCGGGAAAGGCGCACTGGGAAGCAGTGAAGTGAGTCTTGAGGTACTTGAAGGGCACCGCGGGTATGGGTCTGTGTTTTGGTGGAGAGACATGTCAGATTGATGGATTTGTGGACTCAGATTATGCGGGCGATCTTGACAGACGGCGATCTACTACTGGCTATGTATTCAGCATACATGAGGCTCCAGTTAGTTGGCGATCGATGTTACAGGCTACAGTGACACTTTCTACTACAGAGGCTGAGTACATGGCCATGGCAGAGGGAGTGAAGGAAGCATTGTGATTGTGGGGTCTGTTAGACAATTTGGGGATTGAGCAGGATAGTGTGAGTTTGTGGTGCGATAGTCAGAGTGCGATTCACTTGGCTAAGAATCAAGCTCATCATGCCCGTACCAAGAATATCGACGTCAGATATTATTTTGTGCGGGATGTCATAGAGGAAGGTTGTAGAATTGACAAAACAGGCTTACTGTGCAGCAGACAGATTGGCGGTCGACCGGGCCGATCGACTGCATTCGTGCACAAGAGGCACTGGACGTCTGCATCAGGGTCGGTCGACCGCCGCGGTCGACCGACGGACTCTCTGGACATTGGAGCGAGCCGCTGGATGGAGGGCGGTCGACCGGGCCGGTCGACCGAGATGGATCGCGGTCGACCGTACCGGTCGACCGCCGCTGCGGTTTTGAGTTGGGTCTGTTTTCAGACCCGTTTCGTTTTGGATTTGTATAAATACCCTTTGGGTGTTTTTTAGGGTTATGAGCAAGGACGAATTTGAGTAGATTGAGAGAGTTTTATTTGGGCTTCTATTCTAGGAGCAATTGGAGAGATTGAGAGTTGATTGTTAAGGGTTTATGAGAGATTTGTAACCCTATTTTATTCCTCTTGATTTCTAATAGTGAAAACTTCCCCCTCCTTGCCCCGTGGACGTAGGCATCCCGCCGAACCACGTAAAATTGGTGTTTGATTGTTTGTGCTGTTGATTTTGGTTGGTTCTTTATCTTTCTCGGTGATTGTTTTGGTTTCTCGAGGCACAACAATTGGTATCAGAGATCGGGCTACGCTTGGGCTATTTTGGAGGAGTAGATCGTTTTGGAAGTTCATCCAAAGCTTTGTTTGGTGATAAAGGTGGGATCTTTTTGGTAAAAATCTCGTCTTTTTCAGTTTGGATCTATTTCTAGTTTGTTTCTGCATTGGTTTGGTGGTGCTTTGAGATATATGGCTGAAAAAGATAAAAGTGGGAAGGGTTCTTCTGGTGTGAAGGCCGTCCAAAGTTTGAATATACATTCTATGAAAATAGATGTGGAAAAGTTCAATGGCACAAATAATTTTGGACTTTGGCGATGCGAAGTCATGGATGCGCTAAATGCGCAAAATTTGGAAGACACATTGGAGTTGGACGGGAAACCGGCCGACGTTGATGAAAAGGTTTGGAATAAAATGAATAGAACGGTGTGTGGTGTGATTAGGTCTTACCTTACCCAAGACCTTAAATATGATGTAATGAATGAAACTTCGGCAAAGAAGATTTGGGAGGTCCTAGAGGGCAAATATTTAACGAAGAGCATCGAAAATCGTTTGCATTTGAAGAGGAGGCTTTATCGCTTCTAATTGAAGAAGGGGACATCCATTAGTGATCACATGAACCACTACACGAAGCTACTTGCAGATTTGGCGAACGTAGATGTCATTGTTGAAGATGAGGATAAAGCATTGTTGCCATTGAGTTCCTTGCCCGACGAGGAATATGAGACCTTCGTCCTCACTCTTATTAATGGAAAGGCATCTCTTTCGTATAGTGAGATCACCGCAGCCCTAGTGAACTATCAACTTCGAAAGAAGGACAATGAGACTTCCATTGAGCCGGTTGCGGGGGCATTGGTTGCAAGAGCTAGAAGTCCAAACCGTGGAAGAAGGTCACAGTCTAGAGGGGGGCATCCTGCAGTTGGTAGGAATCAGTGTGCCTTTTGTAGAGAGGATGGACATTGGAAAGCCGAATGCCCAAAATTGCAAGCTGTGAAGAATAATGGGAAAGCTATTCAAGCTTTAGAGGTGAATATTGCCAAGGCTAGTGGCGATGTTTCAGATTCAGATTCTTCGGGCTATTCGTACCCAGCTCTTCCGTCAGTTGATGTTGCTGAATCCACCGAGTGGATGTTGGATTCAGGTGCTACTTACCACATATGCCCTAGAAGGGATTGGTTCTCCAGCTTTCAGGAGTTGGAAAGAGGGGATGCTGTTCTCATGGGTAATGATCACAGATGCCCTATTGGTGGTATTGGTACTGTTCAGATTCGGATGAGTGACGGGATGATTCGGGAGTTGGCTGATGTGAGGTTCGTTCCTCAACTGAGGAAGAACATCATTTCACTTGGGGTATTGGAGGCATCAGGCTATAGAGTGACTTTGGCGGATTCTCGCTTGAAGGTCACATTAGGGTCCATGATTGTTATGAAGGGCGTCAGACGGAGTAACTTGTATTATCTACTTGGGAGCACGGTAGTGGATAGGGCGCTGACGACTTCTATGGCTAGACTGTGGCATTGGTTGGTGCTGGGGTATATTGTTGGTTATGTCGTGCACAGATTGTTGAGGAGTGCTATGACCTGCAGATTGAAGTCCTGTGAACACATTAGGATGAGCAAGAAGACCGAGGTAGAGTTCAGCACTTCTATCCATCGATTGAGGGGTCTTATTGGAGGTGTTCAGTTAGGCATTGGGGGGCTTTCCGAGGAGGCATCATCGGGAGGTAATCGTTATCTTGTTTCCTATGTTGGGGATTGTACTAGGCTTATTTGGATTGCAACCAAGTCCCGTTGGTATAAAGCCCTAGTAGTCCGCAATAGTTGGAGGAGGTCTATGGGCAGAAAGGTTACCAATCGTACTTATTCTAGTAGGGGTCCTTTCTTGCATTGGTGCCGAGCTCATGGCTGGCAGTTGGAGACACTTCAGAGGAGAGGAGATAGTGGGGCGACGTGATGAGGTGGCAGAATTAGTGGTCCGTTCTTTTCTGGAGGAGGATCGGCGTTGGTTGTCGAGCAGTGGATTTGGTATTCGGGCTTCGACACGATTAGGCTATCTTATGAGGTTGTTGACTGCTGCGTATAGAGTTGTTAGATCTGGTGGAGCTGTTTTAGATTTTGGTCGGCGTCGAATATTTAGCTACCCAGCACTTGGTCATATCGTTGATGTGAGATTGGATCCGATTGCGCATTTGGGATTCAGGAGTTCTTTCAGCTATCAGTTGGAAGCTTCTGAGTTTGGTCTAAGCAGGTTTGTCACTTTGGACTCTTGGCAGGTGGAGAGTATTGATCAAATCAGAGGGATATCACAGCGGGTGGAGGTTGATGCTACTCCACATTGGGTGGGGGGTTTTCCCATATACTCCAGGTCATTCTGCATTGGTTGGGATTTCAGCTGAGGTGGCACAGCGAGGGAGTCATTTATTTATGGGTGCAGATGATGAGATGGTTGATTTGGATGCAGCTGGTGGATACGTTTTGGATACGGCCATTGTTTCACCTCAGGTGGAGGTGTTTGGATCACTTCAGTTTGGGGCCGTTGATGATGCTATCAGCCATAGGTTGGATTGAGGGCCGTTGGAGCTGATTTGGTGAACTACGTGAAGGCTTGATTCCTCAGAGAGGATACGTAGGCAGTCTTTATGATGCAGCCGATTTGGTGAGCGACATTGACGTTTGGGGTGAGTGTTTGCACTCCCATTTGGGTCTCAGCAAGTGAGGCATTTGGTGTAGTCGGTGTAGGCTCAGTTGTTTGGCGAGTAGGCACAGTTGTTTTGGGGTTGAGTGTTCGCACTCCCGTTTGGATCTCGATGTGTTGTGATTGGAGTCCGTTGTCATGAGTCCGTTGCCATGGCGTACTGGATGCAACAGTTGAGGTATTGGTTTGTTCGGTGTTGGCTCAGATTTGGAAAATCTTCACCGAGGTGGAGATTTGTAGAATTGGCAGAACAGGCTTACTGTGCAGCAGACAGATTGGCGGTCGACCGGGCCGGTCGACCGCATTCGTGCACAAGAGGCACTGGACGTCTGCATCAGGGTCGGTTGACCGCCGCGGTCGACCGACGGACTCTCTGGACATTGGAGCGAGCCGCTGGATGGAGGGCGGTCAACCGGGCCGGTCGACCGAGATGGATCACGGTCGACCGTATCGGTCGACCGCCGCTGCGGTTTTGAGTTGGGTCTGTTTTCAAACCCGTTTCGTTTTGGATTTGTATAAATACCCTTTGGATGTTTTTTTAGGGTTATGAGCAAGGATGAATTTGAGCAGATTGAGAGAGTTTTATTTGGGCTTCTATTCTAGGAGCAATTGGAGAGATTGAGAGTTGATTGTTGAGGGTTTATGAGAGATTTGTAACCCTAGTTTGTTCCTCTTGATTTCTAATAGTGAAAACTTCCCCCTCCTTGTCCCGTGGACGTAGGCATCTCGCCGAACCACGTAAAATTGGTGTTTGATTGTTTGTGCTGTTGATTTTGGTTGGTTCTTTATCTTTCTCGGTGATTGTTTTGGTTTCTCGAGGCACAACGAAGGTTGTATTTCTCTCATGAAGGTGCACACGAATGAGAATCCAGTAGACATGTTAACCAAGGTGGTGACAAGTAGCAAGTTTCAGCATTGCTTAGACTTGCTCCATATCAGCCCGTGTTGATCTGCCCAAGAGGGCAATAGCAGAACTACGATTAGCTTGATCCCGCTGAAGGGTACGTAGGCAGTCGCAGTATAGTGGCACAGCTGGTTTGGCCTGGTTTTGACCTAGTTTGATGTTCGCGGTGTTCTCCTGGTGTTCGTCCAAAATTTGAGGTTTATCAAATGATGGCCGAGGTGGAGAATTGAAGAGAACTGACCTCGATCGTCAGAGACAGAGGAAGCAAACGACGGCGGACCTTGGCGGCGTCAGCTTGGCGACGACGACTGTGGGTCTGAGAGGAGTTCGCGATGCTCGCCTGTTGAAAGGGGCGAGGAGGCTCGTAGAGGCGAGGGCGAGAAATCTCGCCTGAAGGCGAAGAGGAAAACTCGCCTATCGAAGCCATAGGTCACCTACGGGCGGGCGTGGCGAGGCTAGTGTCGCCTGATGAAGACCTCGCCTGTGAGCTCGTGGAGAGGCGAGTGGATCTCGCCTGAATCGAGGAGACATAGATCTCGCCTGTGGACTTCTGTGTAGGAGCTCGCCTGGAGAGTTGAGGTGAGCGGATCTCGCCTACGCGTGGAGCTCGCCTGATGTCGGGAGCATGGATCTCGCCTGGTGTGGAGTGGGAGACAGCTGGTGCCAGTTGGAACCCACTGGATTGGCCTAAGGTTTCTCTATAAAAGGGAAACCCTGTTCAGGAGCAAAGGGAGCTCATCTTCAGTAAATTTAACAGAGAGGAAAATTTCTCTGTGGCGGCTGGGAGTTCAACTCAGGCAGCTTTTAACTCCAGCGGATATTCTCAGATTAATTTGAGAATCAATTATTCCTGTAGCATTTACTACAGTAAAGGAAGTTGGCGTTGTGAGAGCTCTTGTTTGAGACTCTCACTTTTATAAGCTTTGTAATTTCTTGTGGTTAAATAAGAAATTAATTGTGTGGCTCCCGTAGACGTAGGCAAGTTTGCTGAACCACGTATATTTGTTGTCTCGTCTCATATACTTACTGTTTTATCTGTGTATTCGTTATTGCTTGTATTGGTTAGTTTGAGTTTGGCTTAAACTCAAACATGAGTTGTTTTCTATCGGGATAATCTAGCTTCCATGACGGTGCAAGCGCCTCGCGCTCCCAACAATTAGAGATTGTGGGAGAGATTGATTGAGATTATTGGGGTGTATTATTTAGAATTGAGAGATTCTCCTTTGTATTCCTTACTATTTAGTAAAGCTTTTCTCCTCCTTCGCCCATGGACGTAGGCTACAACCACGTATATCTTTGTGTTCATGTGTTTTTGATATTTTCCGTGTTCTCGTGTGATTGATATTAGCTTATCCTTGGGAGTTTGTAATAACAATTCGCTAAAGTATAAATCAGAATACAGATTATATATGCTGCTCAAAATTCTTAGATACTACTTAAATCTCGAATCGGTATAGGATGCACATTTGCACTAAGGTTTTAATAGGATCGCATACTAGCTAATTAAGGACTTACCTTGCAAAAAATTTTCCTAAAAAACTGATGTTTGATTTTGCACTTTTGGAGATAACTTCTTCGGACTCTGGAGAAGATTTAGGAACGAATTATAGCTTTTTAGGTAGGATATCAACCAATCCTGGATTGCTTTCAAAGAAATATAAGATAAACATCATGCCTAAGAAATTAAATAAGAAACAACCTCATCTTCGTTTTGTCAATTCTTCGATATATCACTCCGTTTAGTGCTCTCAAAAAAAAAAAAAAAAAAAACCTTTGTTCATAGAAGGCATCGTAAAGATAACTTTGAGTTTTATCGAGTTCCACGTAGGGTTTTTTTTTCCATATAAACCACCTTAAAAATAGACTAATTATATAGAAATCATTTTTTATTTTCAATTTATATATAAACTTATAACTTTAAAGTGGATATTTGTTGCAATCAACCACCAATCAAAATTTTCACTGAAAATCTATAATTGCCCTTAAAAGATCACTTTCAAGCCACATGACTCATTTTTTTGTGGGATAAATTTTTAAAATAGAACTTGTTAAAACTTTATTTGTAAAAATCGATCCATTTGTAATTTATTCACTATTTTCGACCTGGTTTTAGCCGACTGGCCGAAACTGGGTCAAAAATGGTGAATAAAACTTCACAGGATTCTAATTCCCGTGAAGTTTTATGTTGGGCTCTGATACTACTTGTTGTGCGCGGCGGAAGCCAAAATCAAACCGATGTGCTTCGAGAGACCAAATCAAACAAACGTCGAGAGAAGGCCAAACAATGCAAAATAACGGTACAAACTCAAACAACCAATTTTAACGTGGTTCGGCAAGTTGCCTACATCCATGGGACAAGAAGGGGATGGAGTTTTCACTAATAGAGAAGAAGAGTACAAACTAAGATTATAAAATCACACGAACTCATCAATAAATCTCACCAACAAAGCTCTAATTCTCTCCAAACAAAACTCTAACCAATAGCTCAGAAAATACCTCTTTTCTATGCTCCAAATATCTCTAATTCGCTGCTCAATTCTTTCTTCCAATCGTTTCATATATATAGAAATCCTAAAACCAAAAACATACTAGGAATTCTAAAATAAAAAACAAAACAGATTAGGAATCCTAATAACCTGTTACCAAAACAGATTTAAAATCATGTTACCAAAATAGATTAGAAATCCTAATAAACTATTACCAAAACAAATTAGCAAATATATTAGGAACATGCTATCCAACAATTCTCCACCTCGGTAAATTTTTTTTCAAAACTGAGCTGACATCAATACCAACCAAACGTCTTACTTGTTGCGTCCAGTACGAAGTGGAAAAAATCCATGATAACGGACTCAATGCACAACAAGTTGAGAACCCAAACGAGAATGCGAACAAACTCCAAATGTCGGTATCAACTCACCAAACCGGCTGCATCATAAATGACTGCCTATGTATCCTCTTGCCTAAGGAATCAAACTTTCATGTAGTTCACCAAATTGTCTCCAAAGGCCCTCAATCAACTAGAATGATTCTTAATCCTTCACGATTATCACTAACAAATCTGCAACTGAGAGCTTTTCTAATGGCCCTAAAATAAAACGAACTAAACACCTCCACCTGAGGTAAACCAACGGCCATAGCCAAATCCAAACTGTGACCACCAGCTACACTCGAATCAACCAACTTATCATCTGCATCCAAATCACCATGATCCCTAAACTGTGTCACCTCAGCTGGAATCCTAAATGATACAGAATAATTTGGAGTATGTGGAGTAATCTCCATCCAACGTGAAGTAGCATTACCCTCTACCCGCTACGATATCCTAACGATCTGATCAATACTCTCCACCTGCCGAGAGTCAAAAGTAACATACCTGATCAAAACCAAATCAGAGTCTCCCAACTGATAACCAAACGAGCCTCTGAATCTCAAATGTACAATCGGATCAAATCTCACATCCTCGATGTGATCAAATGCTGGGCAACCAAACATCCGACGCAACCTAAAATCTAAAACAGCTCCATCAAATCTAAAATCTCTAAACGTAGCAGTCGGCAACCTATGACTAAGATGACCCAAATATGTCGAAGCTCCAAAACTCCTCTGTAATCCAATGCTCGACAACCAACGCCTATCCTCCTCCAGCAAGGAACGACACATCAATACCGTCATCTTATCTCGTCGCTCTAATGTTTTCTCTTCAATGAAGTGTCTCAAATAGCCATGAGCTCGGCACAAATGCAAGAAAGAGCCCCTACTAAAAATAGAACGACGGGTTACCTTTCTACCAACACACTTCCTCCATCTGTTGTTGACTTCTAGGACTTCACACTACCGGACTTGGTTGAAACCCACTAATGCTTAGAACGATCCTCAACTGTGGAAACCAAATACCGATTACCTCCCAAATATGCCTCTTTGGAAGGTCCCTAAATACCTGAATGAACACCACCTAGAAGACCTCTCAATCGTCGAATAGAAGTGCCAAACTCCACCTCTGTCTCCTTAGTCATACCAATGTGCTCAAAGGACTTTAATATGTAGGTCAAGGCACTTCATAATAATTCAATATCCCAGCCTCAACTCCTTATTTCTCGGCCATCTATCTCAAAGCACCAACAAACCAATGCGGAACAAACAAAGAATAGATCCAAACTGATAAAAGAGAGATTTTTACCTTCAATTAAAACCCTAACAAGAGTCTTCGAAAGATCTCACCCCACACAATGAAAACGAGATCCACAAATAGGAAAAATCCTAGCTTTATCACTAACGAAGCTCTAGACGAACTTCCAAAACGATCTACTCTTCCAAATAGCCCAAGCGTAGCCCAAGCTCTGATACCACTTGTTGGGCTCTAATACCACTTGTTGTCCATGACGGAAGCCAAAACCAAACCGATGTACTTCGAGAGATCAAATCAAACAAACGCCGAGAGAAGGCCAAACAATGCAAAATAACGTCACAAACTCAAACAACCAATTTTAACGTGGTTTGACAAGTTGCCTACGTCAACGGGGAAAGAAGGGGATGTGGTTTTCACTAATAGAGAAGAAGAGTACAAACTGAGATTACAAAATCACACAAACTCACTAATTAATCTCACCAACAAAGCTCTAATTCTCTCCAAATAAAACCCTAACCAATAGCTCAGAAAATACCTCTTTTCTATGCTCCAAATATTCCCAGTTCGCTGCTCAATTCTCTCTTCCAATCGTTCTATATATATATATATATAAATCTTAAAACCAAAAGCATACTAGGAATTCTAAAACAAAAAACAAAATAGATTAGGAATTCTAATAACTTGTTACCAAAACATATTTGGAATCTTGTTACCAAAACATATTAAGAATCCCAATAACCTATTACCAAAACAAATTAGGAAACATATTAGGAACATGCTATCCAACAGTTTAGTGCCTAGTTACCCAACTTAATCGTGCTTAGGCTGAGTAATTTAGCGACTAAACTTCACAGATTTAGAATCCCGTTAATTTTTGAGATTTATATACCATTTTGACCCAATTTCATCCAAGTCGCTGAAACTGGGTCGAAATGGTAATTAAATCTCAAAGGGATCGATTTTTATAAATAAAATTCTAATAGAGTCTATTTTAAAAGTTTGTCCTTTTTTTCATGTTTAGGTCTTGTTAGGATACAACTCATGTACTTTGAACTTAAAAGGTTTAAGCTTATTTTTCATTTTTTAGTGATAATTTGATAGAGGTAGTTGATTACAATAAAAGCCTACTTTAAAAGTGATATACGTCTAAATTAAAATTAAAAGATGATTTTCTTACAATTACCATATTTTTATGGTAGTTTCTAGAGGGGGAAAAACCCTTTGTTTTCTATCAAATTCTTCATTCATATACATTGGCAAGAAGTACTTCAAGATAACTTTTTGCTGACAACTTATCAAGATGTGTTTTCTTAAGTAAACCAAGTTTAACATAAATATATGGGTCATTAGAAAACAAATTAAATTACCTCTTTAAGCATGGTTTTGTCTTGGTTAGGCTCCACTTGATCACTGAACAAAGCAATATATACTGAGAGTTCCAAAACAATTACATGGTGGTAGTAGCAACATCACAGTCGTTTCTGTTCCATCTCTTAGATTCCATAGCCAAAATAAAGAGACATGCATATCTCTTCTTTGAGCAAGAGGGGGATCAAAATGTTAATTTTTCTCTAGCTAAAAGAAAATTTATAAAATTGTAGACAATAACTCGAGGATGGAAGTAAACGGAGGTTGCTTTTGGTTTTGTGGGGCAACAAGAGCACTAGCCAAGGGGAAAAAAAAAGAGAGATTGTATGTTGTGGTTCAAACCCTTGTAGCTAAACCCTCCCTCCCTCTCTATCCACACAAAGCTACTAATTGCAAGTGCGCCAAGAGCAAGGCATGTTCCAAGATTCCGTCCTCTTTCATGCTCTTGCCAACCAATCTTTGAATTCCACATAATTTTATTTTTAATTTTCTTGCCCTTGCCAAAAAAAGTTGCATGATATGCATATCGAAAACTAGGGAATACTATTTTTAATTTCTAGTGCGTAGTGGGGGTCCTTTTGGTAGAGGCCAAGAGCTTGTAGCGAGCCTTTGCTTATAAAAGGACATTCACCGCTTGTTATTTGAATCAATAAGAGTTTGCGAGAGTTAGAGCTAAGGGATCTCTCTAGTATCCTAATTGTCCTTCTCACTTGCTCTTCAAAGCCTTTTCCTCTAGTGTTTGTAATTTTGCAAACAACAGCATCAATGGTTTGTGCTATTTAGCTTCGATCTCCTTCTCTTAAAGTTCGTTTTAGGCTCTCAATGAGCATTGTTCTTTATTCATTGATGATACTCGTAACTCTGAAATATGCAAACCTACCATTTTCTTGTGTTATGTTAGACAACTATACTTCTGCTTCCTCTTTGTCTTCCTCTTCGTGTATGTATATTCTGCATGATTTCCTCTAGTTAATAAATTCTCTGTGCATCTTGCGTGGATACTCGAAAAAATTAATACAAAAGGAATAAAGGAATAATTTTCTTTTCCTTTCTTTCTCTATATCCATACTTGAGATCCAATTAGCATCATGGTTCTTCACTTACGTCACTTCAGTGTTTATTTAATTATTTATTTATTGAATTCTTGAGTTTATGATTGCTGTGATTATTCATAGGATGAGAAGATGAGTTGGGCGGTGTCAGATGCCGTGGATTACAAGGGATTTCCTGCAGACAGATCCAAGACTGGTGGTTGGGTGCCCGCAGCTCTTATATTAGGTTATAATCCAACATTTTGATTTTCTCCATATATTTTCTTGTCTCTAGTACATCGATCTCTTTCTCTGACTAACATTTCTTGCTAATTAACAAAAAAAAAGCTAGCATTTCTTGTTTGGACTAATTCCAATATATGATAATAAGGTGTTTGATATATATATATATAT
>BQKN01001002.1:0-16980 GCA_022839385.1 Asparagus kiusianus
AGAAAGGGAGCTGGGTTCATCTGAACTGAAGACAAAGGTAAGAATTATTTACTTATCATCTATTTTTATTTGAGTTTAATTTTAATTGAAGTTTAGATACACAAAATTAAGTAGTTGTGAGGTTCTTTAACTTATTTATTCAATCAATTTTGAGTTGATATGATCACTCTAAAGTGAAGCATTCGCACGTGTGCTAGGGTTTCATGTTCCCAATTTAACAATGACTCTTTTTGCCTAGGTTCCCTCAATATCTATAAGACAATCTCATTGGTGACTATTGAAACTTGTGATAAATTTCAAACCTAAAGGGAGAAATTGGGGTTAATAATTAGAGGTTAACGAGAATCACATGTCATATGATATGAGGGGATTCTCTCGATGGGGGTGCATTTCTCCCCCCTTTTACTTGGTTGAGATGCACCACATCATTGTCGTATGAGCGAATCCCTTGTATGACAAGGATGCTCATTATTCTCTAATAATTATAGTTGTTATTTGTTAGTAATTATTTTAAGTTTATTGTCATCCCAAGTCCATAAGTACCACTCTACCTTCATTTGTTATATTTTAATTTTGATTACAATTTTAAGGATTAGCGCACTTTAGCACCCTGAAGTTTCACTAGCTTTTAATTTTGATACCTAGAAGTTTAAATTTACCCAAAATTATCCTAAAGCTTTATCCACTTTTAACGTCGCATACCTTTTGTTACATCACCATGAAACCTGTTAAAATGCATCGCATGATTAGCGTGTGATAATGTTTAGACTCTTATATCGCTGAATTGAAAAGAAAAAAACTCTCCCTAAATCTCTTTCTTCCTTCTTCAGATAATTAAACTTAAATCCATTGATATTAAAAGAATTAATCCATTTCTGCATTTCCCCAAACGGAAATGACTGGAATTTGGTATTGAGATATTGCGAAAGAAACCCACCTCTAGTTCACAATCTTTACAGCCAATAATAGGGATTTTAATCATTTTACCCTCTCACCCTCTCCGTTAAGTTGATAGGATAACTTCATCCTTAAAACTGTTGGTAGGCATTTATTTTGCAAATTTAAACTTCAGGGTATCTATGCTAAAAATCAGTGAAACATGAGGGCACTGGTGTGCAACTAACCCTAATTTTAATTTTGAAAATATTTTAAGTTAACAACATCCATACAAATTGATTTTTTATTACTTCTTGTTGTAGAGCATCCTGAAATCACTTCTTAGTTTTGTACTTGCATAACTCGCTTGTTTGCATTATGTGCTCCTTAGTCACTGCATATAAAGAATTAAAGTTAGTCATGTATTTAGTGGTCATAGACACTCCGCCTGCGTGTTAACGTACACTAACCAGAGTTGAAACTCGAAATAGAAACTAGATGCATTTTATATTTTGAAAGGCAATACTGAAATGAATGCCCATTTTAATCAGAAAGCTCATGTCCTAGCTGTCCTTCATGTTCTGTTCGATTACTTGTACATTGTGCTTTATTTTTGTTTTTTTAGAATTTTTATCTTGAAATAATATAATACTCTGATGCATTGTTATGTCGCAGACATGGAGGCCCGTTTCATGAAACATCTCATACCATCAACTCATACAATTTTAGCAAAGAGATGGCGCTTAAGCAATAACATATCCAGTGAATCATTAGGATTTCCATTATTCCCAATAAGAGCTAATAAGAAGTTGGCCTTTTCTTGTATCATTCCACTATCAAAAAGATCCATGTATCAAGGTAATATGACGGCCATAGTTGCAGTTTTACTTTATTTTCAAATAATGAGATAACATTTTTTTCTTCCCAATAGTAGTAATTTGTGATTTATCAATGTAATTAGTACAATGGCTGTTAAATTACAATAAGCTTCTAACCTGTAGCTAGTTTAGTGTTGTGCACTTATTATAGCATCATTAAATTGTGGGGAAACCTTAATCTGAATATGCTGTTTCAAATCGCATAAGCATGTAAAGTTTATGGTCCATTGTAGCTCGAACACGGTCACACTAAATTATTTGACCTAATGGTTGTTGATTATTAATGGATAGCCTGCATATGTGGCCATGGAAAACATGAGCTGAAAATTTTGCTTTTGTTTTATTATTTGTGGTTTTTCAACTTTCTATATGTTGGACATTCGGAATATGCTGCTGTAAGCTTGGACAATTTCTTGAACCTTTTGTTGGTTAAATGATTCTGCTAAAAATTTAGATGATTAATTTAAGAAGTTATGCAGGAGATGTAAGTTTCATTATTCACATGGTAACCACACATTCTTGTTTGTTCACAATCACTATCTATATGTCGCAGATTTTCAGGGCTTTATGAAGCCTTCGCGTCTTTTGCCAGCAGAGGAAGCAAATACATGCACGGAGTACATATCTGATGAGATATTTTCTTCACTGGAATTGGATAAGTCTACCTCATTTTATTTGGTAGAATTTAGAACAAGCAAAGAGTTTGGCTCTTGTTTGAGAGATCTAAATGCTGCAATTCTTCTTAGCCTCATAAATTCTAATGGTGATGCCATACTTCAGAGAATATCTGCAGTTTCATCGCAAAATTTGGATCATGAGAACAACACAAGTGAAAGTATCCACTTCCAAAGAGGTTCAGTAGATATAGTCACATTCAAGGGACCAAAACTAGGAAAAATTGAGTCACTTTGGATCGGCCTTGAATCAGGTGAATCTTGAAGACGTTAGAGAAGTATGTTTGCATTTAATTTTTTTTCAAATTCCGTCTCAGAATTTTTGTTTTGATTCATAAGCTATTATGGGAAATTTGACTTAATAAGGTTTTGATTAGACCATTGAACTTAAAAATTCCCATCATGAGCAGATCTATGTAAGTTCACGAGTACTAAAAATAGTAAAAACTAATTTTTGTTGAGGTTTCTTATTTTATCTAGCAAACAAGGTGTCAGAATATGAAATTATAACCCTCAACTCTCACCGTAGCTTCGGATTTGGTGCTGTGGAGGGAAATTAAAGATGAGGAATATTTTTTTTTTATTGGTTAGATCTGTATGGTATTAGAGAAGGCAGATCTATAAAACTCTATGATGATTTGTGATTCATAGCTGAAATAAGTTGGTAGGATCAATTTGAATTGCTTACATCCAGGACCTAATTAGCTCCTTCCTGATAACATCCATTTGTTATCTAATGCATGCATGTTTTTGATCTTTAGGTACCGAAATCAATTATGGACATTGTGAATTTCTATTTGGATGGCTAATCTTATAGCTTGCTCTGTAATCAGCTTTATCCTGTTCACATCACTGCTGTTCTTTGCTAATAACACTGCATTATATTGATGCATCAAGTGTCAATAAATTGATGTAACAATTCGCATGCTTTCCTTTTTGTGTTCAAGGTCAGGTTTATGGAGGTTAGATGGCATAACGCTCACAATTATCAACAGCCCCCAACCCTCAGAAGATGGCCAAATCAATGTCATCCAATATAAATTCGAATCAAACAACATACTTCTTGGTGGGGGGGAGTATCTGTAGCCGAGCTCAGACCAATTCTTGTTACTGAATCTCCAACAGAAAGCTTTTCAACTTTCTTGAAGCACGTAAGCCTCTCGTTATCCACTTCATCCTTGGATTATAGAAAACTATCTAACGAAGAAAGCATGAAGGAGTACTCCGACCTCAAATTCTCTTTGCTCTTCTATGACTTCATCCTATTCTTCACTGGCTCCTCCATCTTGTTAACCTTTTCTGATGAGAGATATGCTTACTCTTTCTTCGCTGGTGGAATTGTTGGTTTCTTGTATCTGTTACTATTGCAGAGATCAGTTGATGGGTTACCTATTGATGGCGAGTTAGAGGATTTTGCTCAGGGATTTGGTGGATTGAAGGGACCATTGTTTGGTATAGCATTGATCTTAGCTAGTAGCATTGTTGCAGTTAAGTATGGGATTGGAGGTTCATCTATGGCACTGAGTCCAGCAGAGCTGTTTATTGGTGCTGCAGGGTTTCTCACCTGCAAGATTGCAGTTGTGTTGGCTGCTTTTAAACCCATAAAGAGAAGTTTGAAGGAGTAAAAATGATGTAAATATAGCAGCCATCTGTATTTAACAAGATAACAAAGTTCAAACACTAGAAGGACATGAACAATTCATGTTTTCAGATCGAGAAAGAAACATAGACTGTATAAAGTTGAGACTGGGGGAAATGTGTACTTGATTCAAGCTTATTGTTACTATGGCCCGAGAAAGTATTGGTAACATATTGGTATTATTTAATTTTAAAATTAGTAATAAATTATGTATAAAAATAAAATTTCACAACTGTCTTAAAACAAAAAATATAAAATTCAATTTAAAATATGAAAATTTTAAAACTGAATAACCTCTGTAAAAAATTTAATTTCAATATTTTAAAAACTAAAATTTCAGATTAATATCAGAATTTTCAAAAATAAAGCTCTGTGAATAAAAATTAGGAAATATTTAAAAATAAAAACACAAAAAATTTAAATTGATTTGGTTACATCATTTGGTAATTTAATTTTTTTCAAATTCTGATATTATTTAACTCAAAAATAGTATGAAAATTAGTAACATAAATTTGGCAGTATGAAATTTATTGAAAGTTTGGTAAGTAAAAAGATTTACGTTTAATAATATTTACAAAAATCCAAAATTTCAAATTAATATAAAAAATTTAAAAAATAAAAAGTTGTGAATAAACTAATTTTTAAGAAATATTTAAAATTTAAAACACGAAAATTTCAAATTAGTTTGGCAGCATTAATTTGGTAATATGAAAATTTTCAAAATTTGGTATTATTTAGACTCAAAATAATATTAACTTTGGTATAAAAATAAATTTTAAAAATATTTAAAATTCAAAAACACAAAATTAAACTAATACCAAAAAATTAATTTTATAATTTTTGTTTTTGAAAATGTTTGGAATTAATTTATTTTCAAATTAGTATTAAATTGAAAATAAGTTGAAAAATAGGAACACAATCTAAATTTTATAATTTTATTAAAGTTACATTTTTAAAAAGTAGAAAATTTTATATGATAATTTTAAAAATTCAATATCTTTTTATTCTAATATATTCAATAAATCAAGTCTAGAAATTAGGATCAAAATATACATTAAATTATGAATAGAAAAACTATTCGATATAAAAATATTAAAAAAATCAAAATAAAGATAAATATTCGATGGTTCTAGAATAGACACCTGAATTTATTTCTCCAAGCAAAATAAGTGTCATGGGTTGAAGATAAAAATAATTAGAGATTTTTTCATGAATAAAAATTAAAACTAAAACTAAAACTATTAGGTATAAAAATAATAATATATTCAAATAAAAAAAAATATTCAACAGTAGAAGAAGAATTACATAGATTTATTTTCTGCAAGCAAAAAAGCATTGTGGGTTGAAGGTAACAAATCGAAAGTTTATTCCTTGGAGTACTTTTTTCCAAGAAGAATTAAAACCACAACTGTTATGTATAAAAAAATTAATTAAAAATATTAAAAAAACTATTTAAAGGTCATAGAATAAATACCTAAAATTTTTTCTTCAAGCAAAAGTGTTGCGAGTTGTAGATTAAAACTAAAAAAATTCTAGATTAATTGAAACTGAAAAAAGAAAATTTCGTTTAGGAAGAAACGACTCAAAGAGATTCGAGATTTGATATTATTTGTAATTAGAATTAGTTACAAAAGATATAGTTGTAGGATTTGCGGAAGCACGCACTAAACACTAGAGGGGGTGAATAGTATTATTTAAAATTTTACAAGATGAATTATAACTTGCAAGAACAATGAACAACAATCTTAGAAAATAAACAATCACGAACAAGAGATTTTATACTGGTTCCACCACCCTGATGTACATCCAGCCTCCAAGCAAATCCCACTTAAGATTTCCACTATGATTTTGAACATAATTACAAAATCAAATCTGACCAAATTGCAAGTCCCTGCAAATTACAACACCAATCTCTACACCAAGATCTTCTCTCAAACCCGAGAGAAACCTTCTTTGAAGAAATGTATAAATCCCTATAAGCCTTGATGTGAATGTGAAGTGCAACAGTGACTTAAAAATTTAAACTCTTTGAAAAATTGTCTAAACAATTTCTAGTAATGATGGAGAACAAAGGTAATCTCAGAGTGATTGCATTCTTGACAATTTGAATGAGAATTTGTATCAAGAGAGAATAAATTTGATCAAAATTTGAATCTTGTATTGTAATAATCCACTTTTTTGTTAAAGTAGCAAATTAATTAATTTAGTTGGTTAAATATGGAGGCCCACATAATGTAAGGTTAAAAACAAACAAACAAATGAGTGCTCAAAGGCCCATTAACCAAACCCAAATAATAACCCCAGCTCTTTCCCCCTTTCTTATCCACTCACGGGTGGTTCATGAGGTTCTGGTTCGGAGAAAAAAAAAAAAAACCCCCCCTCAAACCTCCGTGATTTTTACTACCCACATCCTCCTCTGCGTAAATCCCTCAAATCCTGGGTAATCCCTAACTAATCATATCTCTCTAAACCCTTTATTTTCTCTACTGATCTCTACACTTGATCTGCAAAAAAAAAAAAAAAAAAAAAAGAGAAGAAGAAGAAGGAGGGAATGCATCGATTATAGTCGACGAGAGAAGGAGATCGGCTATTTGAGGAGAAGGAGCTGTTGGTGCTTACGTTTTCAATGCTAATCGGCAAGCATATTTATTCTTTTAACTCTTTATTTGATCCCCTTATTATTTTTCATAATTGACACATGTTCATCTCCTTGTCTGTTTTACAAATTTCAGAAAATTTCATTTTTTTTTCTAAATATATTTCATCCTTTTTATTTGGTCTTGATCCTTATCCTCAAAGATTGATTTTTCTACTCCTTCATTTTTAGATTCATAAATTTCCATTCAAGTTACCTTTCCAAATTTATAGCGTAGCATAACTCTTGTATTGTTGATAGAATTCATGCTTAGATTATTAGATTTTAACAATTGAGTAGAAGTAACTTATTTTCTTATTCTAGATTTATAGCATAGAAATATTTTCAGCACTATAAATGTGTTGGATCACTGTGGTATAGTGAAACACAGTGATGATTGACTGCTCTTAATAGCTTGTGAAATGATGAAAACTTGATGCTTGATGTGTATGCTTAATTACAATGCTCACTGTAATTGCACTAAATGTATAATACGATGTCAACTTCTAATTTGAGATTTAACTAAAGGCTTTAATGAAAGCTTGATTAGGCTTAAATGTAGTGATAATTTCATCAGTGTTATAGACTAATGCACTTGAGTGCATAAATAGTTAGCATTAGTTTATGGCTATATTAGTCTTAATTGCCATCATCTGTCCATTTTTCATTAGATACTTGTAATATTATATTGAAAGCTTGCTGGTTAAGAAATCTGCAGTTTCACAGAGAGTTATTACAGAATCATGTTGATTATTGTGAGAGATTTTTTGAGTTAGGATCCTATTAATGCATTGCTAAATCTGGATCTATCGTGTTACATCCTATTGCTAAACAGGTCCGACTGACCCATACCCGACCCAGTTGGGTCTATAACTCCTTTTAGTACAAGGGATTGAGTATATACATATGAATGTGTTTATCCTAGTGCTCACATGACTTGGTTTCTAAATTCGACATGCATGACTTTATGAAACAATCTCGGAAATCATCTCAGTAGCAGTAGCCCACTCGTTCTTATTAGGATCATAAACGACTTCGGTTAATTTCAAAGTTCTCTACATACTTTCTAACTCTCTAATAGTTTACAAATCCTCGAAGCTAAATATTCAGTCTCTACTTAATGTAGTCTCTAAATAGACTGGGTTGATATGGTCATAGAATTCAGTATTTTAATTCTTTGGTGTACGAAAAAGCTGAATGGAAATCCCTTTCCGCCAACTTTTATGTACCACTAAAGCACGCTTCCCCTTGTTCCCGCTGCCTGCAAAAATTGAATTAAAAGTCATCACCCAAAAGTATGCTAAAATGCACATCTACGTGTACCACATAACATTCTTAAGTTGGAAATTTATAATAGAGCAATAGTTCGGTTTCTTTCCTCGTTTACCTGTGTAACACTTTTATCAATTCTAAACATGGGGTCACCATAGCTGTGGGAAATAATTTCATGTTAGTGTCCACTCCGTAAAGAGTGCATGATAATACATTTATGACTCTATGATCATACCACATCTTTATACACAACAAACTGAAACTGAGATGCAACCTTGCAGACTAGAGGAACCTGTCATGATCTCCATTACAAGGAAAATTGATTGAAAACTGAGACCCAATTTCTCTAACCTTGTAGCATGGTCTAGTGACATTGACCACCTGACACATAAATTACTGAATTATGCTTGCTATGAAATCATGGTTTTAGAGAATTTCATGTTTTTATGAAATATTATACCATTAAGTGCCCACATAGGCAAGACTGGTTTGGTATTGAACATGGAGATCACCTGAAATGCCGTGTTTAGATTTCTGTGTTTGATGTGCATGACTGTATGGAAATCTATTACTTGATCACCTAGTTATCGTCCAATAGGAGAGGCTGTGCATGAAGACGACTCCTGTTAAAAATATGATTTATAAGCGTGCTTTCATAGCATGGTTATGTTCTCGATATCGATATCCCGATATGAGATTTTTCCTTGGCTATTACTATTATAGCATCGACTAGATGATGCACCCCTCTTGATTGGACATGTTCTGGGTCACGGTTATTTTCACAGTTTTACAGAAGTTGTTCCACGGTAATACTGTGGTTAGTGCACAACATTTCATGCACAGTCACTTAAAAATTTAATTGACAAACATGGGGTTTATAAAGGGGAATTAGACGGAGAATATAACATGTATATAAACGGGTATATACGCATTCCTGATATCCTGAGTTATATATACATGGGCAAAAGAGCCAATTCCTGACTTGAAGCCGTGTTCCTAGGACGGTTTATGAGGAACCGATTTATATACATGAAAATATTCTTCTCTAATTCAAATAACATGTAAAAATAAGAATAGTGTGTTTTTATGTTTTGTGATAGTTTTGACATGCACGGTATGACCTGGATGAAGTATGGGTGATGTATATGGATATTGTTGTGTATAGAATTTTGGGAGTTAATATTTAGAGATTTACAATTTGAGATATGTGGTATATACGAGGGTTTCCTTGTTTGGATTATTCCCTCGACGTACTCATCTCTCATATCGTGGGTTTCTAAATCTTACCTCCTTTTAGTTTAAGGTATAAGATGTATGCTTTAGGGTAGACCTTGTTTGATATACATGTTTAGAAATTTTCTTTTATCATCTTTAACTGAGCTTTCATCTTATTTTGATTTATAAGAGTAGCAATTTCTTTTATCACTGGAAATTTAGAATTTATCTTTTCTTTATATCTACCACTTATACTTACACGCGCACAATTTCCTCATTTTACATGTTTGTTGGGAGTTTTCTGACTCTCCTGGGGTTTGCCTGCCCCAGACTCGGGAATTGTTCTTTCTTCGTAGGACCAAGACTACTTTAAGAATTAAGACCAACGGCAGTAAACACCTTCTCACCCTTTATTCTCTCAGCTTTAGTTATTTAGGCTTTCTTGTAATCAATGGTGGTACTCCAGACTAAGATGTATTTTCCTCTTTCCTACTTTGAATAGTTGTAGTCATGTAAGAGAACTTGTAATTTCAAAGATGTCTTTATCTATCTATTGTCCTTGTTATCTTAGTTACATGTTCTATGTAGTAGTTTTTTGTAGCATAATATTTGTATATAGGATGATTCAGAGGCGTGAATGTGACCGTATGGTTACATTGCCGGCCGAGTCATGTCCCACCATATCACGTTTTGGAACCGGGGCGTGACATGTATGTACTAATGTCACTCATAAAATTTTGATGTTCTAACCTATTTATAGAATTATAAATATTCAAAATTTAAACTAAATTAACGTTTACAAACAGCTATAAATGATCACTAATTCAAATTCAAAACAGTTAGAAAAACTGTCTTTGTAGTCGACTACAAGGCTTAGTAGTTGACTACATTGAGTCTATTTAGATTCTGTGAAGTCAAGAAACAGGTTAGTAGTCGACTACTAAAGATATTAGTCGACTATATTGTAAAACTTAAGTTTTTGTAAGTTAAAACTGAGAATGAGTAGTCGATGTTAGATCTAATATTTGAGATCTAAATCTTAAAGTCATGATTAATTCAAAAAGATTAACAAGAATCAAAAGGTGCGGAAGCATATACCTAAATCCATTGAGGAAAACCTGATTAGGGTTTTGATGATCTTCTAACCTTAGGGTTCCTCCCTGATGGATCTCTTTAGATGAGGATAAGAGAATGAGAGTGGCTAACCCTAGATTAGGAACCATAACCCCATATATATAGATGTTGTACATTTATAATTTGGCCCCTCATCAAATTACAATTATAACCTGGTATCTGCACATATAATCACATGATTTATTTAAATACCCATTAACCCAAATTGATTGATCACTTTAAGTGAGTTATCCTTAAAGATAGTAATACACATAGATTAATCATATGTGCTCACAAATAGATTTAATTAGATTTAAATCTAATAATCTCCCACTTAGGCACCATATGATTTCTTAAATTGTGTATAACCTTATGAGCTCAAAATTGCTATCACTAAAAAGATGTTTTTGAACAATCTCGTCCATTGACTATATTAATATAGGATCAAAGCGGTCTTCGTCACATTTATCGTGACTCGACCCATCAATGGTCGCATATACCAATACAATCAAACAATATAGATCAATCATGGATGTGCAATATAAAAATTACATGCAATGTGATCAGTACATGTCTATTTTTAACTGGTCCTACTTTAGTAAGGTCAAAACCAAACATAATGTAACAGAGTGTTTTAACTGAATACTTTATTCTGATCAGACAATACAACCAAACACAAAATATCAAAAATTACAAACTTCCACTAAATCATAATATCCTCTAATATCACCACACCCATATGAGCGGTGTGCTCATGAAAGACCTTAGGTGACAATCTCTTAGTAAGATGATCTGCTATCATGGAGTTTGTCCAAATATGCTCTATAGATATCTGTCCATTCTGTACCCTTTCTTTCACAACTAAGAACTTAATGTCAATATGTTTTGACTTAGTTGAGCTTCTGTTATTGGAATACATTATTACAGATTTATTATCACAATATAACCTTAGTGGTCTTTCCATATTTTTTAAAATACGCAGTCCAGTGATAAAATTTCACAGCCATATTCCCTGATCGGATGCCTCATAGCAAGCTACAAATTCTGCTGTCATAGTGGAGGAAGCTACAAGTATTTATTTGATACTTTTCCATGATATAACTCCTCCTGCTAATATATAAATATAGCCTGATGTAGACTTCCTGCTATCTTGGCATCCAACAAAATCAGAATCAAAGTACCCAATAACCTCCAGCTATTCTGATTTTCTGTATGTGAGCATATAATCTTTTATTTTTTGAAGATACCTCATAACCCTTTTGACTGCTATCCAATGATCCATACCAGGGTTGCTTAAGTATCTGCCTAACATCCCAATAATATACGTAATATCCGGACGCGTACATAGCTAAGCATACATTAGGCTTCCTACAGCCGAAGCATAATGAATCTTTTGTATTTTCTGAATTTCAAGATTGCCTTTAGGACACTGATTGAGACTAAACTTGTCTATTTTAGCTACAGAGGTGTCTCCTGATCTGTAATCTTACATGCTAAACCTTTTAAGTACTTTATCGATATAGCTCTTTTGTGATGATCTAAGTATACCTCGAGAGCGATCTCGATGTATCTAGATTCCTAATATAAAAGAGGTGTCCTCAAGATCTTTTATCTCAAAGTTCTTTGATAGAAATCTCTTGGTTTCGTGCAACATGCCTATATCATTAGTGGCAAGAAATATGTCATCGACATATAGAACCAGAAAAATATACTTACTCCTACTGAACTTGTGATATACACAGTCATCAACAATGTTCATCTCAAAACCGAACGAGATAATTATTTGTTGAAACTTGTAATACCATTGACGATGAGCTTGCTTGAGTCCATAGATGGATTTCTTTAATTTGCAAACCATATTCTTTGGGTCTCCTGACACAAAGTTTTCTGGTTGCACCATATAAATCATCTCATTAATGTCGTCATTGAGAAATGCAGTCTTAACATCCATCTGACGTAACTCAAGATCATAATGAGCAACAAGTGCCATGATTGTTCTGAAAGAGTCTTTCGATGAAACTGGAGAGAAAGTCTCTGTATAATCAATGCCTTCCTTTTGAGTAAATCCTTTAGCTACAAGACGTGCCTTATACCTCTCCATATTACCATTTGCATCCCACTTGGTTTTAAAAATCCATTTACAACAAATTGGTTTTGCACCTTCTAGCAATGGGACAAGTTCCCAAACCTTATTATCTTGTATAGACTTGTACTCTTCATTCATGGCATCAATCCACTGTTGAGAGTTAGAACTTTTCATGGCATGAGAGAAGTTGATTGAATCATCTTCCAACATTCCATTACTTTCCTCATGATCTTCGAGAAATATAATATAATCATCCGAAATAGCATTTCTCATTTCTCTTGTGGATCTCCTTAATGGCACTGGTTCTTGAGGTTATTGAGTTTGTTCTTCTGGAACATGGAGTTGTTCAACATTATCATCTTGAGGTTCCAGATTTACTTCTTGAGTAACAACAGGTATATGAACCTGAATATTGTCAAGAGTAACTGTATGAATTGGATCTGAAGCCAATTCCTCCTTAAAAGCAATGTCTCTAACCTTATTTCTCCCCCCAAACTCAACATCCTCAAAGAATGTTGCTGTTCCCATCTTAAAAATATTCCCGAGTATGAGATCATAAAACTTATAGCCCCTAGAGCGTTTAGAATACCTAATAAAGTAGCTGCTAACTGTTTTGGAGTCCAATTTCTTTTTATTTGTCTTATAAGGCATTGCCTCAGCTGGATATCCCAAAATATGTAAGTGCTTTAAACTGGGCTTTCGACCAGTCCAAAACTCATAAGGTGTTTTAACAATTGCTTTACTTCATACTCTATTCAGAATGTAAGCTGCTGTCTTTAGTGCTTCTCCCCAGAGTGATTCTAGTAAAGAAGAATGGACAATCATACTTCTTACCATATCCTTAAGAGTCCTGTTTCGTCTTACAGCTACACCATTCATGTTAGGTGAACCCGTCATGGTGTACTGTGGGACGATACCGTATTCCTCTAGGTATCTAGCAAATAGTCCTAGACGTTGTTCACATGAACAATCATATCTGCTATAGTACTCACCACCACGATCAGATCTAACGGTTTTAATTCTTTTGTTGAGTTGATTCTCAACTTCAACTTTATAAGCTTTGAACACGTCCAGAGACTCAGATTTTTCATGAATAAGATATGGGTACCCATAACATGAGTAATCATCTATGAATGATATAAAATATTATTGATCATTCTAGGATGCCGTAGGGAATGACTCACAAATATCCATATGTATCAATTCTAAGACATCCGAAGATCTGTTGGCACATAATCTCTTAACTTTGATCTGTTTTCCCTTAATACATTCAACACATACGTCGAAGTCCAAAAAATCAAGGGAATCCAAAATGCCATCAGACACAAGACGCTCAACTCTACCTTTTGAGATATGACCCAAGCGCTTATGTCATAATGTTGCTGAATTTTTCTTATTTAATTTACGTTTAGTACCACGCGATTCCGCATGCAAAGTTTCATTATAAGAAGCAATTATATCAAGCAAATATAGATTGTCATAAGTACTCAAGTAACGAGTTCCCACAAAACATTTGAATTAAAAGATAAACTAAATTGATTATTTCTAAATGAACAAGAATAACCTGATTTGTCCAATACAAAAACTGAAATCAAATTCCGTCTAAAAGACGGTACTACAAAAGTATCTTTCAAATCTAAATAAGAACAAGTTCCTAATAGCAACCTAAAGTGCCCAATTGCTTCCACATCTATCGATTGTCCGTCGCCCACAAAGATGTGTCTTTCAACATCACTTGGCTTTCGGTAGCTCAGGCAACCATGCATAGAAACACTTATATTTTACTTCTAAGTTATAACTATATTGGAGCTCACGTCTTCGTTTATGTTTTACTTTTTACAGTGTTAGATACAATTTATAGCAAATTCTAAGTTATAACTATATTGGACCTTTATATTCTACTTATTTGAAATTTTTTGAATTAATTTCAGAGGATGAAAGATGTGAGATTGATGTTTTGATAGGCTCACTAAAGTCAAAAACCAAGGACTTCAGCATATTTCTCTCTCTCTATTTGGTTAAGATTTTCTATATATGAAATTGATTGTAATAGATTTTGTTGGTTAAGGTTTTTTATATGAAATTGATTGTAATCGACTTTGTGACTAGAAACGGATTATATACTTTATATTAGGAATATGATGACATTTACTTTAGATTTGTTTTGGTTCTTTCATTGACCTTTCTTTCTGCAAATATTATGTGTGAGAAATATTGTTCTTTAATTAGCGGAATTGTGGTTGTGCTTCTGCTTGTTAATATTCACAAACTCGATGTTGATGGTCACTCAAGTTTGTGTTAGGAAATTGCTAATTTTTTTAAAATACATGTATGAAGAACTTACAAGTCCAAGACCATGTAAGATTATATACAAATTTAGAGTCATCGTAAATTTGACTAAATTTTCTTAGTTAAGATTGTGCAAACATGTTCGGTAACTTGTAATTTTTTTTAAAAATATGATAGAATCATAATTTAATTTGATTATTTTTTGTAAATTATTTAAAATCTAAATCTAATTCCAAAATATATGAATTAAAATTATATTGTGATAATTTTCTTCCTCTTTTCTCAGAAAGGTAACCAAACAAGAGAAAATGACTTTTTTATGAATTTTCTTCTAACTTTCCTTAAAATATTCTTTCTAACCCAACAATAAAAAGAATATCATTTTCTTTTCCTTTCTTTTTTACTTTCTCTTTCTTTTTCTTTTCTCTCACTTTCTCTCAAACCAAACATAGCCTAAGGAAGAGATGTCAGGAGAAAATTTCCTCTTTACGGTTCAAATCCATTAGGTTGCTCTAAGGCGAACTTCGTCCTCCCACCAGCACACCCACCCACCCAAAAAATGGAAAAAAAACACACACACACAAAAAAAAAGCATAAGAAAAGTTTCGAGGGTTCCTTTGAAACCCCCTAACTTTACCACCAAATCCCCTCTAAATTTTGGGTGTCTCACAAAATACCCAAAACTAATGGATTAGATAAACCCTCTAAATAACTAAAATGTTTAGAAAAACCCTCTAATAGGACTGAGAAGTGTGTTATGTTTGTAAATGACAAATGACTAACTTGAGCATTTTTCTCTTGGAGAACATTTTAGTTATTAGTCATTTACAAGTAGGGAGCTTATCAGGAATTTCTGAAAGATTTTTGGGGGCGAGTCATTCACACACACACAAAGCATTTATTCGCATGTGCCCATGTGGTGTGGGGATTGAGAAATTTACCCTTGTTTTTTTTATTAAAAAACCAACACTACGTAATTTAACAAAGAAAAAAATTTAATTTCGGACCGAAAGTCATTGGACCAATTAAGAGATATGTGATGCATCTCTTGACTAAAATACCAATAAAATGACACATGGAATCTTGTACTATAGTTGGTTCCATAATTTTTTTTAAAGGTCCAAAAAGGAAGTATTCATCTATACTACCTATAAAAGAGGATTTGGCGTTAAAACTTTTGATTGCCTCCTTTACCCTTCTAAAATTTGATAATTCACAATAATGCCTTGAAATTTATTCAATTCATTCTATTTATTACACTATAATTATTATTAAAATAAATATGAAAACTAATACTAAGAACTAAATATATATTATAAATTTTAATACTAAACTTTATTCAATTCATTCTATTTATTACACTATAATTATTCTTACACTAAACTAAGAACTGATATATTATAAATTTTACCAATATTAGTGTTATGTTTAATAAGATAAATATTTCACTTTAGATATTAGATATTATACAGTAGATATACATTATAATACATAAGATAATAATATCATAACTTATATTTATAAATTATACCATAATTTATGATAATTAAATATTTAATTAAACATCTAACATCTAATCTGATACTATAATATATTGATATGTGCATCTGATGTGTAAAAAATCCATGGAGAGGAATACCAATATAAATGTTAACCTTTTGGTGTATTCTAGAAATATTATATAAATTATCATAATATACATTACTAACTATTGCGATATACTTATCATAGTATTTGGATACGAGGTAATTCTAAGCATGTAGAATTCTAAGTAGTGTGGTAAGCTATTACATTTGCTCTTAACATTGGATGGAAAAAGATGATTTTTGAAGAAGATGAGGATGCGGTAATTAGAGATATCCATAATGATGTGGAGCATAACTCAAATTTTGAACACTTTGTGATATTCAACGATGTTGCACATGATTTAAGGAATGAGATTTTTAGATAGTTCGTCAATGGAGAATATAACATCTCATGTGTTGCTCCGAAGATCTAAGAAAATTAATGATTTTGTGGTATTGCTCGAAGACTCACCATCATTTTCACACAATGTTTCACAATCTAATCAAGAGCAGTGTTAATCCTCATTATTTTGCTGTGCTTCTGGGTTTTCAGATTAGTTTTGATGTATCTTAATATATTTTTTTTGGTGAAAAAGCTATTTACAATACAATAATTGAATCCTAGTTAATAAAATAATTTATGGCATCTCCTCTTCTAAACCTACAAATAGCGCATTTAATATGAATTTTAGTGAGAAAATAAATCTATAATTAAAGGATTCATGTATATTCTCTTAC
>BQKN01001003.1:41601-52692 GCA_022839385.1 Asparagus kiusianus
CATAAATATTTTTGTTTAGTTATAATGAGAAATAATTTTAAAGAATAATTGTGGAAAAGAATATTATTATTTATGATAGTATGACTGATCGTCGTGGAGCGTAACATTTCATGTGTAAAACAACATCGGTTTCTAGTTTTTTCTTTATCGTATTATTACATTAGAGAATACTTAAGTACAGATAACTTGCATGGGGAGTTTGGATACTCCAGTAGAGATGAAGATTCTTATATATGTATTTGTGATGAAGTATTTGTTTATGCATTTCGTGTTCATTATAGTTCTCATTTCTGTTTCATAAACCTGCTAAATCATGTTTAACATGTCATACTATATTCATGATCTGTTAATGTGTTAAGAACCTTAGTAGTCCATGATTTAGTGGCTTTGTGCACCATGACCGAGACTTAGTGACATGTGTGTGTGTTGACTTAGAAAAGCGAGAAGAGTTGGGATAGGGAATCCTTAGTTCAGGTGATCGGATGAGATTATTGATTATTTTCCAGGCTCGCACCAGTGCCTTGTGTCGGCCTGGGGTGGGTCTGAGGTGCGGTAATATCGAGATTATTGATTATTTTCTAGGCTCGTGCCAGTGCCTTGTGTTGGCCTGGGGTGGGTCTGAGGAGCAATGATATTGCGATTGTTGATTATTTGAGATGAGTGATGGGATGGTTAGTTACATGACCTCGATTCTTGGCTAAGTATGATTCTTGTGAGATGTAGGCCGGTTGTACTTCTTTTCATACATAGATCGGGATTAATATTTAATTATCTATAATTTGAGACATATGGTATATACATAAGGGTTTCCTTGTTTAGATTATTTCGCTCGACGTACTACGTCTCATGCTGTAGATTTTTAAGTATTAATTCCATCTAGTTGTATGACCTTGTTATGGATGATTATAGGATGGCTAGCTACATGATCTTGTTACTCAGATGTTTATAAATTCTCCTGACTGTTATACTCTAGTAGCGGATTATATCTAGTTTGTTAGCATTCCAGTTGCATGCTCCTATTGTTACTATTATCATTACATGATCATATTTCTGTTATCGCATTGGTCACTCTTCTGTTATTATTACTGATGTTGTATCTGTTATTGCCTTGGTCGTTCGACCATTTCTTTCTCTCATGTGGGATCTTGCCGTGTACTATACACGCTGATGTACACCTGTTTCTTTGGTGTACGTCAGATTTAGGAGACGGGCAGCTCGGTTCGAAATCGTAGAGGAGCCATAGGATTATTAGCTGGAGTGTCTTACAGACAGAGTAGAAGACAAGCTAAAGCGTAGTAGTTTTCTTCTGTAGTAGATAATGAACACTAGAACTCTTTTATAGTATTTCTTTAGTTTGATGATAGATTTAGTTATTTTATTTTCTTTTATTATGGACTATGTATTTCTTATTTTCTAGTTGGACTGTTTTTTAATATGGGCATGTTGGACCCATATTTTTATGTCGGGGATGATTCACCATGGATGACATGTTTATTTCTTATTCTGGATTGTCTTTATATTCTTACTATTGTGATCGGGGACCTGTGATTGAGATTTATGTATTTGACGCTTAGCGCATTAGATTGAGAAGAAAAAAAAATGATAGTGTACATTTCATCGCAATCTAATACGTCGAGGGCTTGTTCACGTTCCGATTTCTGGGTATTTTGGGAAGCGGGGCGTGATCTGTACCCACCAACTCCTCAATGTCAGCATCATGAAGTGTTTCATCCTCAGTTAAACTCTCCATAATTATATCTTCGGAAGATAGAAGTTAGGCAGAAGGGAGGAAAGCTAAAATTTAGAATAAGTAGAGATTGAACTTACCCTCTGTGGCTGCAACAACTTCCCCAGTCTCGACACTCAGGCCCTTTCCCTTCATCTTCTCTAAAAGAGCATGAAGAATAGAAACGATTAGGGGATCCACGGATTCAGAATCCTTTAATTCCTGTAATTGCCACTTGAATGATGTATTATAGGTATTAGATATACCTGGGCTAGAGATCCTTATAGCTGGATCAAGCTTGCCAACATCAGCACCGTCGCCAGCCCTAACACGGACAGGGTCTTCACCAATAGCCTTACGCGTCTGCTGCACAAAGCCCGAACCTTCGAACTAATCAAACTCAGGAAGGAGAGGATCACACGAGAATTCACCTTCTTTGCGACGCTCTGAGAATGCAAAAATGGTTAGACCCAAAGAAGTCATAGGTAAAATGATTTAAGGCTACTCACTGGTGAAGAGTTACCTTCTCCGCCAGTAGGTACATCACCAAATGACTCCGCCTCAAGGGAGCACGGATGAACATATGACTTGTGCACCGTCCTCTTGAACCTGATGTATGACTCGACCCGTAAAGAAGCCTTAGCAGTAGATCGAGATCTTGTGCGATGGAAGTGATGAGGCGCTTCTTCTTCAGCTGCCCCACCTGGAAGGTTAACGGTCATTTTGTTAGGAACAGTAAATAAAACCTCCTACCTCGACTTCTTTGGAATCATCGAAGGCTTAAACAAAGAAAATGGACGAGCCAAACAAATGATCACCAGGTTCATAAGTGATCTTGAGGAAAAGAAGGAGTCAAACAGACCTGGCTCGACATCCTCTTCATCACCGCCAATCTCGACGCCCCTGCCATCATTCTTCTTTCGAGGTCTCCTTCTTGTAATCAATACAAAGGAGCTCCTCATCATCTTCCACTATCTATTGGCCTCGGCCTGAAGGCCTGACATGCTTCTTCCCCCGCTTCCTCGGAAGCCCAGTGTCACAAACTATCCTAGTGGCTCCAACTCTGTAATGTGCTTCAATCTCATAGGCTCATTTGTAGCAATGAGCCACTTGCATCAGAGAAAAGTAAGCTGTGTCTTACAACTTATCATAGGGAGGGAGAAAGTAGTGCCTGTGTAACTAATCACGCTCCAAAGCCAAGCTCGGGCAGCATCTATAAGATCACCCTCAGTCCTCAATCATCGGTTTGGATTCCCGACGTATAGTTGGTCGTAACCAAATTGACGAGCGAACTGACACGGTAGCTAAGGCTCTATGTGACTGCGTCCCTTCACTCAAAGGACAAGATATCCAGGCTGAATATTCACCAACCACCGAAAGTAGCCTACATCAAGGGAGGTCCGACCTGACCCAGTTTTTCTTGATCAATCAACAAATCATTATAATGACCGGAGAAATGAGGGAAGAATTCGAAGAATTCCCAGTATTTGTGGATGTGAAGATCTTGCCTTACCTCAAGTTAATTTTTCGCTACCCACCTGCTCTCTTCTAATAACTACAGGAGGGGAATGGAGGGATCTGCGATGCTCAGTGCTGACATTAAATCGGGATGATGGAGAACAAGCCACGTAATCAGATAGATGTACGGGAGCTCAACCTTGACAGGAGGTATCTCAATCGACGGCTTGCACCCCACCTGTGTAATGCTAATGACTAGATATCGAAGCCCAAAGTGTATATCGAAGACCATCGCCAGAAGAAAGGAAAGGTCCTTTCCGTAGGCTAGTTGAACGGCCGGGAAGAGAACCTCTATCTACAATGCCTTAGAGAACTAATATGGCACGACGCACTTCTTCATTCAAATGGAGAGATATCCTGCCAGAAGAGTCATGGGTCGAATTCGCTTCTGTGCATGTCACAAGGATGTCCGGAACTTAGTCCTCGTTGGAAACTTGCCCTCGATAGCAGAAGTAGTTTATGATTGAGCACCTATCTTCTCAATCAAGTTATTGATCTCTGAGGGAGTTACAGGAGTTAACTCATAAACTGCTTCATCAGAACTATCCTCTAGGTACTGGAATAGGTAGTCGGCGAATTGTTTCAAGCTTAGCTATAGGAATTTCTTCCACAGTAGAACACCCACGCTAGCTGAAGTCGTCTGCTAATGACACGTAAGACCCCATTGCATGTCGTAAATATTAGGAGAGGCTTTCTTCAGTTGCCTCAGCTGTCGGCTAGGAGGAAAATACTCCTGATATAGATGATCGCCCATCGGAAGTCTAGAAACCTTTTGCATCTCATGAAGAGCCAACCCTAACTCTCCATTGCGAGTCAAAAAAGTGTTGGTGTCAGGGTTATAAAGCTCCAACAAAGCTAAGAAATGGTATTTGCTGATCTGCAATACGTTCATACTAGCATGTATTAGTGTGTATAATCCTCTATTTTTCAACTCATTACCTTAGTGTCTAAGAACATAGCTCATCATACTGGTCTACCGCTTCTTCATCTATGAGTGCACCCATCCATAATACCTATATCATGTCATAGGAAATTCCCTCCCATGTATGGCAAGCCGATTACTTGCCATGTTGGCGACTAACGACAGCTCATCCGATGGTGTTGTATCAAGTCCCAAAACACCTGGTCGGAGACCACGAATAAAGTTTTTCCCATCAGAACCTAAGGTCTTTTGGTAAGTAATAAACCCACAATGGACTTGCTCATGATCATATGTGAGATGCTAAGGCATCACCCGAGTTACAGCTTGCATCCTTAAACGTGCATGGGTATATTGACGAGGAATAGGGGGAATATATAGCAAACTCCTACCATCCTCGATCAGCCAATGCTCATCCTCAAGGGTTAGCATATCTGGGTCTTTCACATGATCACCTTACAAGTAATCCGTCTTCTTTAAAGCATGAGTGGAGCTGGAATCCTTAATAAGTGGGGCATTAGTAATCAGCCGTCATAGTGTATGATGATCCCCATCTCGCACAAGCCGAGGAATTTCCTCGGGCCCATTTGGATTAAATTGAGGAGCAACGACGACGAGCGATGTATCATCAGCAAAAGTATAAGTCTCCCTGCTACCACTACTTGTCGCCTAAGATGAGAACACATCCGAGGGAAATTGAACTGAAACAAATAAAACACAGTCAGAAAAATATTTCTAAGGCAATACAAGAAGCTGAACTCATCTCACAAATCTGCGAGATAGAGTCACTATATTGTAAATTGGCGAGACGATTTCAACTGTTTCACACGTAAGGGACAATATACATTGTCGCATAAATAACATGGTAATATACCCTGCCCTACGGAGTGCAATATAGCATGAAATTGCTCATTTGCCTTAGGACGTGTTTTGATGAAACAAAACACATCTTTTAAGCATCAACCCCCACAACGGAGGATATCAGCTCTTCTCGGATGCCTCACAAAGGAGACAAACGAGGGTGCAATATTTAAAATATTAATTTTAAATTTACAAAAGTGGTAGAAGCTCACCCTCGTACAAAAGTGGTAGAAGCTTACCCAAATCAAGAGCTTGAGAACCCAACTCAAAAAGCCCAAATCTTGAACTCAAGAATACAACAAACCGTAGCTCTTGAGATGAGATGATTTTTGGCCCAAATAAAGGAGATGATTGATGCGGCATAAATATGTACCAAAAGTTGCAAGTGCACAACTAATCAAGTTATAGTATAAAAAGTTATTGATCCCACGAGGAAGGTGTTTGTAAGAAATTATTAGAATCGGTTCTTATGTTTTGTACGTGGAAAAAATAGGAATAAAGAATAAGTATGATTATGGAGAGAAATATGATAAGTGATTGTTTTGAATATATGCAAGTGACTATAAATTGAATTTTAGAGGAGAGAAGAAAGAATCAAAAAATAAAATAAAAAGCAAGAAATAGAAAAATCATGAAAACAAAAGATGGAGGGTTCAATTAAAGATATGAGAAATCTAGAATTGAATCCACTAGCTAATCTCAATTATTAAATACAAACTATTCTCTTTTTGTCATATTTCAATTTAGATTTATTAAGTATAGACTATCAAACCATTTAAGAAAAGTATAACCTATCAAATTATCATCTAAGTCAAAAATAAAAATAATGATAAGAACAACAACAAGATAGTAATCCTAGAATTCATAAGTACAACCTATCAAACCATTTAAGATAAGTATAGATTATTAAATTCTTCTTCTATCAATTAGTTCTCTAGTTGATTATCCTAAACATGATTATTTTAAGTGCAAGAGAATATTTTTCATAACATAAAGGAAATTAGACTAGTTTCATACAATTTTAAGGTTCCTACAAGAATTAATTTCACATCTTAACAAATAGAAATAAGAAAAAAAGAACTAATTATAAAAATAAAAAGAAAAGAAAAATCTAAACTATGAACAGGAAAATAAATCTACTCTACAAATTAAAGTGCACAAAGGAAATAAAAAAGATAAGAAAACAAATCTACACAACAAGCATGAATGAAAATCTAACTAATAAGCAATAATAAAGAAATTACTAAAAATAAATAAAAGAGAAAAATAAAAGAAATGCAAACCTTCAACTTGCTCTTCATCTAAATTTTCATCATCCAACAAAGAGAAGAAAACAAAAATTTAAAGTGAAGAAATTTTTTTTATTAATTGTAATAAAAGTTACAAATTTGGAAGGTCTTCTCAATTAAGAGTAACCCTCCTCTCCAAATAGAGTTATAAAATTTTTCACATCATTAACCCCTCACTCTCTACCCCTATTTATAGTAAACATCAGTGAATGTGAGCCCTTGGATAAAAATATTATCCAAAATAATCCATTTTTAGCCTTTGATGCATATTAGAATGTCTGACATCGAAGCAGGCATCAATGCTCCAATAAAAACTTTAACTTCACGGTTGGCTTCGTCTTGTCGAGATAGTCGATTTTTATATATTATATGTTAAATTCTACCTTCCGGATTAGAAGATATCATCGTTTCTTTACGGCCAACCATCTTGAATACATTTTTTTATATTTGATTTTTTTTATTTTCTCTAGCTTCTACAAGCTACTCGGTTTGATTCTGGGCTTGGGATTTTTGGCTCTTGCTTGTGTTCTTCTTTTAATTTATGGGTTTTTGTTAAGAGAAGAGATCTTGGGTTTTATTCTTAATTAACTTGCAATTAAAGATAAAAATAATTATTAGTGGTATATTTATTCATGTAAAATAGATAATAAGGGTATAAAATTATAAAAAAAATGATTATCAATGATTACCGAAGTTTTTGAGGGGTTGAGGGGTTTTAAATAACAAGAGTTTGAGGGGTTTTAAATGATTTACGAAATTGTAGAAGAAGAGTTTGAGAAGAAAGAGGAAGAAGAAGAAAGGAGGAGGATGGAAACAGTTTTGAAGAGGACTTAAAAAAAACCCTTGGACAAAAGACCCCCCATCTCTCTCTCTCTCTTTCTTTCCCCAACCCATGAACTCTCTCCCTCCTCTCGCACATATGCAAAACACATGTGGTGTCACGTACATGTACGAGACACCATACGTGTCTCGCGTCTAGGTGGGAGCTCAGGTTTTTTGTGATTTTTTTGCACGTTTTTCGATAGTTTTCACCCATCTCTGTGTACTCGAAGCCCGTATTCACACTCCGATGAGTGTACAAATATAAACTGTATCCCTTGAACCTCCAACGGGTACACGAGGTTAAAATGATTCTCAAAACACCAAGGAGTATACAAGTATAAACTAATCCTCCTCGTTCCATCACATTAAAAGCTTAAACTATGTAGACTCCAATCAACGTATAAGTGTAAACTGTATTCACACAAGTCAACATTGGTCAACGCTTTGCAAATGAGAGTAAAAGCCAATCAACACATTGCAAATGAAAGTCAACGTCGGTCAAAACATTACAATGAGAGTCAACACCAGTCAACGCGTTACAACGATGGTCTCACCGGTCAAAGCATCGATGATTTTCACCGAAATAAGGCTCAGGATAATACTGGGGAGTTCAATTATGATTCATATACGAATTTACAATGAAGATGATCTGTTTAACGTCGATTAAACAATATGAGCTAAATTCAAAAATCCACACACAAGTTTTAGTTCAAGATTTTGACAACAATCAGATGATAAACGCAGCACCAGAAGAATTTTAGCTATTCGACAAAATACTAAATAGACTGAAAGCAAAAGACGTTAACGAATTAAAGGCTGGGCTCATCATATCTAAAGTATTCTAGGCTCCTCTATAAAAAATGAGATTGAAACATTTTAGAGGGGGTATCTATAGGCGTGAAAAATTGCTTATAGGTTCTCTCACATAGATCGAGATGAAGAAAAGGCAATGGACGTCATTATCCGAGTCAAAGAGGATCATCCGATGCCATAGAAAAGCCAAAAAGCACACGAAGCGAGTCAGCAAAGTGTGCGAGTCAATGAAACACGCGGAGCGACAAAACAACGAAGAAACAACTCAGCCAAGAACCGTGTTTCGCCTAAAGGAGGCAAAACACCACGTGTGTTTCGCCTACATGGGCGAAACACCATTAGTGTTTCATCCACATAGGCGAAACACTATATGTGTTTCACCCATGTGGGCGAAACACCATATGTGTTTCGCACCTGGTCAGTCTATTTCGCCCATTTAGCTTCCTGACGACGCGTATTTTGATAGAATTCTGGGATTCGTTTGTTCCAGAGCCTCTCAAACTTACTTGAAGCTATCCTTGAATGTGGAAGAGTGGTTACTAACTGAGAATAAGATAAAATCATGAATTCTTACCCAAAAACGGGGAACCCGAAGCCTATAAATACACCCTTAGGTCCCTATGCCCAAGGAGGGAATTTTGGACTTAGAGGCGAAGTCATGATGTTTTGGAGAGCATGGTGCACAAATTTTAGATCTAAAGGCAAGTCTTGGCGAGTTCTTCAAGAAAAAGGGGATAAGTTTGAGAGATTTGTAGCCCCCTTCAGCATCCTTCACCTATTTCCTTAAGATCAGACTTCCTTTTGATCTTGAGAAGAGTACTTATCTCACCTTGTTGAGATATTTAGTTCAGTTCTTATTTCCTTTTTGAAACAAGATCTACATGGTCTGATACTCGATGGTCCACGGATCAAAGAGTCCCCGACACAGGCAAAAATCTCACGCAAGCAGCGATCGATAAACGATCTGGCGTGTATTTCTAGGAGATCCCACTATTTGTTTTTATTGTGTAAGAAAGTCTTATATAAAGACTAACTTTCTTTTTCGAATCTGTAAGATGATAAATGTGTAATGGATTTAGCAATGAAAGATTTCCAACACAAACGATTATCAGTTGACTGATCGATGAATTTTCAGCATAACGACTATTTTGGTTGCTTGGTTTTTAAGGGTATAAATACTCGTCTTGCTTTGGTTTTCTTAAGGGGTTTTTACACAAGTTTTGGGCTGTTTGTTTATGGGTTTCAAGAGAGAGAAAAAAAGTTTGTTTTTGTTAATGTGAAGAAGTTTTCACAATGAGGAGAAGCTTTCAATTTTGGTTTTGAGGAGTTCAACCTCAATTCTCATCTACATCTCTTTGTTCCTTTTTACAGAAGTTTTTCTAACTCTTTAATATGGCTTATTCTTATTTTAATTCTTATATATATTTGCTAGATTAATTTGAGTTTAATTTTATTTTTGTTCATTGATTACATACACAACCACTTGAACCTTAAGTATTTCACATATTGTATTTTTAGGTTGTGGGGTTGTGTCATTGAGAGAGAGCTTACAATTTTGTTCTCATTCTTGTTGGGGAACAAATCATTTATTTGAGCACTAATTGTTGAAAACACGTTGTAATATACAAGGGTACTTAGATGAGTGGTTGGGAGAGACTGTGGTCAATTCTAAGAGGAGTGGCGTTGGTTGTAAAGCCTAGGGAGAGGTAGTAAATCCAAGTACTTGAGGAAGGTGACACGGGCAAGCCAATACTTAGAGGAGTGTCTTTTGCTATTGACAATCATATGATTTGTAAACGTTATCGATGAGCATTGAAAACCGATTGTGTAGTTGTTATTGAGTTGATAGTGGAGAATCTCCTCGAGGGTGAGGAGCGGAGACGTAGGTCGAGGGTTGACCAAACTCCATGATCATTTTCTTTGCGTTTACGTTTGACTTGGCGTATTATTCTTTTGCTCATTGCTTGTCATATTTCTATATCGTCATTGTCTCATAATTTATATCGCCCATTGTTTATTTGTACATCCTTGCATATATCACTTGTGTATATCATATTTCTAGGATATTGTTAATAAGTTTTAATTTGGCATCAATATTGGATTAGATTAGGAAATACTCTATTCACCCCACTCTAGGATACTTTCATTTGGTATCAGAGCAATGTGTTCTTTGATTTGTGGTTTAATCGCCTAGAGTCAAAGATCCTCACTTCATATACTTGATAATCTAGTTTTGATAACTTTTCTTGCTTGCATCATAATTATGGACATGCATGGTGCACCCAGTTTATGCTATTCTATAGATATCACTACAATATTAAATAATTTTTCTTATGCTCAGTGATGTGTTAGATTTAAAATATTTGTTAGATCTAAACATTTTGATTTATGAGATATAATTGATTATGCTTACATTGTACCCACTATGGAGAAATCCAAGTGGAGTAATAATGATAAAAGAACACTCACAATGAGCAAGCTTTTATTAGAATTTTTGCTAAATGCTTTCGATTTAACAATTTCTAACAAACTTACTTCTTTTGATAGTGCTTATAAATTATAAAAATTTATAGAAACACATCAAGGAAACTTGGAGGAGATCCAAAGGATTCTGAAAGATTCCACTTCAAGTGACATTGGAGCATCATCGTGCACATCGTCACTAGGCGATAGCCCTAGTAAGGTATGCGAGTCCGAATTTGAATGTGATTATCTATTAATAAACTCGCTTGTACATATGAGAGATTAATGCATGCCTATAACAAATTACATTATAATTTATAAATTTAAAAAACAAGCATGTTGACTTAAAATCTGATCATGATATGTTAGCTTCTAAATTTGATTCTGTTGCTAAAGAAAATGTGATCCTAAAAAAAATGAAATATTAAAATTGGATCATATTGACTTGACTTCCAAAGTTGCTAATATAACTCATGAGAAGAATGATGCCTTATTAGAAGTGAAAGCTATTAGAGATGAATTTAATTCTTTTAAAAATGATCATGTTTGCTCTACTTCTATTGTCAATGATGTTCTGCAAATAAATAAGTTGAATAATGTAAAAACCCGTATATCATCTTTGAATTCAACTTTAAATATATGCATAGACAAACATAAGAAACTTATGGATATGTGTGTGC